>OZ012735.1:263224985-263277485 GCA_963859935.3 Lathyrus sativus
ATTTTCATTCCAAATGACTGCTTGGTATTTCTTAAACAATTTGAATATTGGTTCACAGGTGGCTGTTAGGTGAGATATGAACCTTGCAATGTAGTTCAACCTCCCCAGAAAACCACAAACCTCTTTTTCTGTTTTTGGCGCTGGCATTTCTCGTATTGCTTTTATCTTCGCAGGATCTACCTCAATTCCTCTTTCACTGACAATGAACCCCAATAGCTTCCCTGACCTCACTCCAAAAGTGCACTTATTTGGATTCAACCTCAATCTGAATTTCCTCAACCTTTCAAATAGCTTCAAAAGATTAACCAGATGTTCTTCCTCCATCTGTGACTTTGTGATCATGTCATCAACATAAACCTCAATCTTGTGATGAATCATATCATGAAATAAAGTCACCATCGCCCGCTGATAAGTTGCCCCTACATTTTTCAATCCAAAAGGCATAACTTTATAGCAAAAAGTTCCCCACAGGGTGATAAAGGTTGTTTTCTCCATGTCCTCTGGGGCCATCTTGATTTGGTTGTACCCAGAGAAGCCATCCATGAAGGAAAACACAGAATATTGAGCAGTATTATCAACTAGCACATCAATGTGGGGGAGCGGGAAATTATCTTTCGGGCTCGCTCTATTCAAATCTCTATTATCAACGCACATCCTAACCTTTCCATACTTTTTAGGTACAGGCACAATGTTAGTGACCCACGGAGGATAGTTTATAACAGCAAGAAAAATAGCGTCCAATTGCTTCTGGACATCTTCCTTAATCTTAACTGCCATGTCCGGCCTGGTTCTTCTCAGCTTTTTTTTTACAGGTGGACATTTTTCTCGAAGAGGTAGACGGTGTACCACTATGTCCGTATCTAATCCCGACATGTCTTCGTACGACCAAGCAAAGACGTCTTTGTATCCAATGCATCCTCAATTCTGACCTCTTTTATGTAATCTTCGGTGTCCAAATTGACAACTTCAATTTCTTCTTGGTGATGCAGAATGACTTTCTCTTCTTGTCTCAACAGTCTGGCAAGCTCTTCAGACAGGTTGTCTTCTTCATCAATCTCTTCTTCAGCTTGAAAAATGGGACTGTCAAAATCATACCGAGTTATAGCTGAGTCTGAATCGGCGGCATCTGCGATGTAAAACCTGCATGATTGATATTTTATGCTTAAAATGATATGCAAACAAACACAAACACATTGCCATTTTATTGTCAAAAATAAAAATAAGAAAAATAGGGATCAAAATATTTGAATGCAAACAAACGCCTTTCATTATTGATAACAAAGAGTTCAAACATAACCAAACAGGGCCCTACAAAAGAAAGTCACTACGTCCTGGGCGGAACGTAGGACCACACATAATCAAAACAAAGAAATTACTATTCAAAGGTAACTTGAACGGCTTCCTCAGTAGTCCAATTGCACAAGCTCTGACCAGGAACACACGGCTGAATCCACGTGTCCATATCATAGTCACTGTCTCCTTCGTCGTCTGCCACAACATTGATTCTATCAAAGATGACCCCCACCGCTGGTGAACTGCACTGGTCCTCTGTACCTTGGAGCACTCTGCGAGGAGGAAGATGGGTTGTATCTCAAACTAAATTTGTCTTGCTTATTGGGAATGCTGAGGACTCGCCCCCAACTTTGGGACGAGCCAGACTCTACCATAGCACAAGCTTCTTTGAAAGAAGACATTGAAGTTTTAGGAGCTCTGTCCACAACAGGGGGCTTCTCTTTAATATGCACCGCTTCGAACGCCTGACACAGTGTTTCATGGATCTCTCCATCCACCTCTACATATTTGAAGGACGATAGGTGACTAACCATGATATCCTCTTCACCACACACTTTTAGAATCCTTCCTTCAACCATGTATTTCAGCTTCTGATGCAAGGTCAAAGTAACTGCTCCTGCAGAATGAATCCAGGGTCGACCAAGTAAACAACTATACGTTGGCTGAATATCCATGACGTAGAAAATGACATTAAAGATTTCTGGGCCCACTTGAATTGGTAGGGTAACTTCACCAAACACCGATCTTCTCGTCCCATCAAACACTCTTACGACTAGATCACTAGGAGTACAAATCACCCTCTGGGTGTCCAACTTCATTAAAGCTTTCTTAGGCAACACGTTAAACGATGACCCTATATCAACCAGAACATGCAACAGAACAACCCCTCTGCACTCAATGAAGATATGTAGGGCATGATTATGATTTCTACCTGCTGGAGTCAAGTCTAGATCGGTGAACCCCAAGCCATTGCTAGTGTTAACATGGGCTACCACCCCCTCAAGCTGATTGACAAAAATCTCCTGCGGTACGTAAGCAGTGTTCAGAATTCTCAACAAGGCGTTCCGATGTGCCTCAGAGCACAACAATAGAGATAAGATGGAGATCTTAGAAGGAGTTTGTTGCAAATGATCCAAAATTTTGTAGTCACTCTTGCGGATAAGTCGTATAAATTCCTTTGTATCTTTGATTAAAGAGTCTTGGTATTTTTGTTGCGAACTCTCCTCCACTACAGCCTTACCCTTTCCTTTATCAGTTCTTTGTACATTAACCTCTGGAGGGGAGAACACTCTACCGCTTCTGGTTAAACCTCCGACCCCAAAAATATTATCCATGGATGAACCTCCTGATGACCCTCCCACCAATTCTTGCTTCTGTCCATTACAAAATACCTCTGCCCCATAATTCCATGGGATGGCCTTGGTACTTTCATAAGGTACTAGTCCGGCTTTAATGATGATCACTGGCGCTGGCCTTGGCAGTGCTGAAATGTTTATTGTTCTGTATGGGATTGAAATCGTCGCGATTTCATCCCGCCCACTGTTAACCTCTTTCACACCTTTTTATGCCTCGATTCTATCAAACTGCAAAACACCTTCATTCATTAGACATTGAATATGATTCCTCAGATCCACATAACCTTCAGTGTGAGCAATACAACCTTCACATCCGGGGAACACCCCTCCTTTCAACAATCTGCTTTTCACAAAACTTAACGGCGTCTTCAGCTCTGCCACATCAGTTACCAGATTCAACTTCTCACCCTCAACAATAGCATTAACTCCGACTGCCCCATGGTTTGGCATTGGGTTTTGAACCACATTTGGAGTCTCGTTGGTAAAGTTAATTGCCTTAGTGTCAAGAAGATCTTGCACATTGTGCTTAAAAGATTTGCAATTGTCTATGTTGTGGCCCGGAGCACCAGAATGAAACTCGCACCTTGCATTTGCGTCATAGCCTGGGGGTGGCACGCCTGTAAGTGTGCCAAAGTTCTTTTCTGGATCACCTGTAACTAAACCATATGTTGTAAAAGTTGAGAATACGACATAGGCGGAGTATAAAACTGCCTATTAACGATCCTTCCTCGGTCTTAAAATCTGCGCGATGCAATATTTTGTTGTTGAGATACCGCTGGAATAGTTATGCTAGCAACCTGTGGCTATTGCTGAGGCTGATATTGTTGTTGACGCTGAGCTCTATTTCTGTTTCTATTTCTATAAGTTGTAACCGCATTGGTATCTCCTTCTCTTTTCTTATAATTTCCAAACGCTTTTCTTACTCCACCTGACGTGGATCCTTCTCCGCTCTGAATCTTACCCAACTTGATTTTGTTCTCTACCCTCTCACCGGTTATAATCAAATTAGAAAAGCTTCCAGACATATTTCCAGTTAGCTTTTCATAATAAATTCCCGGCAGCATTGCCACAAACATATCAATAAGCTCCCTCTCCATCATCGGAGGCTGAACTCTGGCCGCTAGTTCACGCCACCTTTGGGCATATTCTTTAAACCCCTCATTGCTCCTCTGAGACATATTCTGCAACTGAACTTGGTTTGGTGCCAGGTCACTATTGTAGTGACAAACAAAAGCCTCTCCCAGATCCCTCCAACTTCTGATATGAGTTGGCTCTAGACCCATGTACCATTCTAGTGAAGGTCCTGACAAGCTATCTTGGAAAAAGTGCATTAGTAAATTCTCATCATCTGAGTAGGCAGACATCTTCCGATAATATCATATGAGATGTACTCTGGGACAGGTTGGCCCTTTGTACTTATCAAAGTCCTGAACCTTGAACTTGGATGGAGTCTTCACCCCTGGAATTAGCACCAAGTTGGACATGTCAAGCCCTAGAGAGTTATGATTCTCTAGATTCTTCATCTTTTCCTCAATCATTTTAAACCTTTTATCTGCATCAGTCTATAGGCCCACACCCAAATCTCCCATCGAGAAAACATCATCCTGCTCATCCTCCTCCCACTAAGGACCTGCTGCCCCATGTGCAACGCTCACTACACCTGGTACATGAACCCCTGGTTGATGACCTTCGCCCGAAGGAATGAGAATAGTAGGAATAGCATTAGCCTGAGGAGTATTCCCATCAGCCGGGGGAGGAACAACAGTGGTCCCTCCATGTAAGACCCCACTGCCATCTACCCTGGCAATTAGAGGCTGGACTAGTGTTCTGAGCTGCTCTTGATCGTTGGTAACCCCTTGCATCAGATCCATGAACTGAGCTATCCGATCTCTGAACTCTTGCAACTCTAGCTGTATCTGATCCATAACTCTCTGATGATTCTCTCTAGTTGAGTATCTGTGAAGCGTCTGGTCTGCTATCCTGAAAACTAACTAGAATAAAACCACGCATAGATAAGGTTAACGACACCAAGAACACCTATAATGCAATATGATAATGATGCGAAATGAAAGCATGTAAATATGATTCAGGGAAATTCTCCTCTTGATTCTAGTTCCACACACGAACAAGAAACAGACGAAGCCACAGATGAAGCCACCAAATCCTTCCCATAAATAAAATGAGAGCAAAAGTCAGCGTACATAGCATCCAGGAATACAACAGAATGATCAATATGACCTCATCCTACAAGCCTGGTGATGTCTGAATACAAGATAACTACAACAAAAAGGTAGAAGAACAAAGAAAAAACTGCATCAAGTAACTCTCCCTTCAGCCACGGTAGCGAGTCTGAAACTCCTCTAACAGCGCCTTTGTATCCGGATGCTCAGGCCTTACAACCAATGCCTGAATGAGAAAATCTCTTCTAGTGATGACATCCTTTAGATCTTGAGCATAATCCTCCCAAGAACCTTCTCCGAAAGCGTCTTCGAGTCTTCGTTTCTTCAATTTCACTCTCATCTTGTATTCTTCCAACGTTGCCAGAGCTTCTTGTAACTTACGGTTATTTTCATGTTGATGAGATGATTCCCCTGAAGCTGTTTCATCTTTAATCATGAGTTGTGTCTTCAGCCTCTCAATCTGCTGATGAAGCTCATCCTCTCTTCCTTTGTTGGAAGTCAGAGCTGCATTCCATTGATTATTGAATTTGGATATCTCCAAGCGCGCTCTTTCCAACTCTTTCTTCTTGTCCTTGAGGATATTGCTAGCACTCTTCAGATATTGACCTACTCGGTATCGGGCACGAATCTCTTCAGTCAGTTCTCTCCCCATCTTGTTCAAGGTTTCAGTCTTCATCTTGGAAAAATAGGCTACTTCGTTCTTTTCACTTCTCAGCTGAATAACCTCCTTTTCCAGCTCTTCATTCTCTTTGAGTAACTCTTCTTTCTCAGCCCACAGTTTATTATACTTCTGTATATCAACTGTTGTTGGTTCTTCAGCTACCAAAGGATATAAAGGCTCTCTTACCGGGAATGGTAACAGTACGCTTTCAATCCTCTCCTGGATCCACTCAACATATGGTCCATAGGCTCTACAGTCACTTTTACCCAAAGAAGGTTTTCCTCTCCGGTGGATTCTTCCCCAAGCTTTTTCCAATCTGGCCAAAGTCTCACTATCAACTGATCCTGTGAAATACAGAGATTCCTGTATTTCCTCCTCCCTCGGGGTTTCTCTCAAAGCGTAGCCAAATTGCCTAACAGCCAAAGCAGGATTGTAGTTGATGCCACCCTTCCTTCCTATCAGAGGAACATTGGGAAAATTCCCACAGCTATAGATAATCTCCTTGCCAAGCAGATCTCTGTTGAACCAAACAATATTCTCTGACGTCAAACCCATGATTCTCTCCGACCAATCAACTGTGTCTGAGGTGTCAACAAAAGGTCCAACCTTAGGAAGATGATCCACAAACCATCTGTAGAGAAGTGGCACATAGCAAGAGACATTCTTCCCTCTTTTGTTCTCATTCTTGTAGTGCACAGAATGGTATACATCCCCCAAGAGATTAGGCACAGGATTTTGGGGAGCAAAAATATGGAAGGTGTCCAAATCAACGAAGTTTGGGATATTTGGGAACAACAATATGCCATAAATGCATAGCGCCAAAATTGCATTGAAAACCACCCAACAACCCTTTTTAGTAAAGTGTTGATCTCTACTCACCAAGAATGACAGTGGAAAACCAGGGACTCCATTTCTACACACCATCTTACCATCCAACTCAGAGAGACCTAGATGAAGAGCATTAGCCAGCTTCGTCAAGTCAGGTTTTGCTTCAGAGTGGAAGAAAGGCATCTGCTCCTGGACCGGATCTTCTATCAACAGAGCAAACTCTTCCAAAGTTGGCATCAAGACATAGCCAGGGAAGGTGAAGCAACACAATTGAGGATCATAAGACTGCAGCAGGGTGTGGATACCTCCTAACTCATATCTTGAGACTTTGCAGACATAGCTCAGAATCTTCCCATAATCCTTCCTAAAGTCTTCCATAACACGATGACAAGCTACAGAAGTGAGACTAAGCAAAGGCTCTATCTTTGGCATCGGGAACTTGTAGACGACAGTCCTCTTGAAACCAGGCTCCATACTGATGGTGGATTAGATTACTAGAATCAAAGGGAAAATATTCACCTTAAACACAAATACATGCAAATGTTAAAATGCAAATGAAAATGCAGATGCAAACAGGGGATCAAGACTGTTGTGCTGCTGACTGAGATGAACCAAAATTCTGCCTCGGCGAGAAAATACCAGAACATCAGAATACCAAAGCAATAGGAACCCGCAGTATCAAAGATCAAAGGTCTTCACTGACGAGAAATCCGGGTTAGTTGGAGGTCAATCTTCCTGCATAACCCTCCCACTCACAGGTATGGACCTGATCTCTGATAAGGTTCGGCATTCTATGTGGTCGTCAATGTCACAGACGCTCGAGAAACGATGATACGTTCACCATTTCTGGTTTGGCATCATGGTCAAACGAGGAGACCTCACTTAACTGACTTCCAAATGATCAGTCTCTAGAGTCGACAATTTTTAGATCCAACATCCTATCAATTGTCTGGAACGGGCTGGACAGGATGTTGTCAAAGAAAATCTCGTCTGAACGCAAATTTCATGAGAGCTATTGCATTCCAAACATGCAAGCCCTCACTACTCTCCACACTAATGTTATGTATATACTCAAGCCTGGGTATTGGGCTTATCTCTCAATGGAACACCCACCCAACAACACAGCAGCAGATAATAACAATAACAAAGTGCGGGAAATAAAATGCCAATGCAATAATATACAGATACAACACATATGCACACAAATACACACCCATGAACATAAACAAACAAGCGCTAGGATTGACTCGTATAGGGAACCAGAGTCGCAAACTGTCGCAACTGCGAAAAAAGGGCCGGCAAACAGACAGAAGAGTCGCCTGAATGTTATTTATCCCAGAGAGAGGGAAAGGAAATGATCAAAGAAAACCTAAGAGAAATGGAAAGTCAAGGTCATCGCAACCAACTCTTGGGTTCGGGAGTCAATTACGCAAGGGGAAGGTATGAGCACCCCTCACGTTCGTTGTACTCAACGAGATCCACGCTTATTGTCTAAACTATGGGTGAAAGCTATCTAAAATTTACTGCTAAACGGGGGTGAAAGGAAAGAATAGACTCGATAGGACATCGCCGCCCTATGCCTACATATTCCCTCGTGCAATGGGAAAGTCAGAGTCAACGTAGTTCGGGAAACTACGGGTGATGGGGGGAAGGTTGCTCGCCAAGACATTGTCATCTTGTGCCTACGTATCCTCATCTGGTATGAGAAATCAGAGCAAACGTAGTTCGGGAAAACAAGAGCACTGGTTGGTTCAAGAGTTTTATGAGCAGTGTTAAATCTTCATTCTAGCAGTTAGGGATGATGCTTGTTTGCGGTAGAACAGAAACTTAACACATTCTTTCTGAAAATTAGGTTTGCAAACCATCCTGAAGGATAAAAAGGTTTGATTTTTGTTGTTGTTTCTTATGACAAGTGAGTTGAGTTTGTTTGTAACTCATGTTGCACTAAAGACTATGACATAAGAGCGAATGCGTCGCATATCTCCCAAAGAGCATATGCAAAACACTCTAGACAATGTGAGAGGAGGCCCCCCACTCACCATTCCTTATGTACTTAAGGCTCGTAGCGTACAACAATTGTTATCCTTTATTAAGTGTCTTAAGAATTCTGAGATGAGAAGAGAAGACACAAGACTCTAAAGGGAACTGTAAACCCTAATGTTATCATGCAAAGTGATCCTAAAGTTGGGATGAAAAGGGATACTACCTAATGTTATCATGCAAAGGATTGAAAGCCTAATGTCTCTCCTACTCCCATCTTAAACAGAGAGACTAGGAATCCTAAGGGATCATGGCAAGAAGCACAAGTAAACACAAAGCATAAATCAATCACAGATGAAAATGAAAGACTTAAGAAAGTCTTGAAAGATGAAAAGAGATATGAAATGCAAACAAAAATGCAAACATGAAAAGGTGCAACAAAACAAACACAAGGGACGACTTAAACAAGTCAAAAGAAATGAGATGAAATGGGAGAAGCAAACTCCTACAACCAAATACCATCAATCATCTAAAGAAGAAAGGTGCTAACACAAAAGCACACAAAGGATGCATAACCAAAGAAGTGAGGGAGGAAAGAAAGTGGTACAGCCACCAACTCATAATCAACTCAACTACACACATACTTAATGACCAAGTAAAGAAATGCACCAAAACAACTCAAAAGAGTGTAAATGTTTATGACAAACTCAAAGTGAAGTCAACACCGCCAAATCATCATGAACAAGCATCAAAACCTCTAATGTTAGAAGTGAAACACAAATGAGAAACCTCAAATTCAAGATCAATATGGAAGGCAAACACAAGAATGATCAAGTCAAATTGAAGAACCAAAGTTCAAACAACTATTGCACATTTCAAACAAGTTGAAAGGCATGATCAAAAAGAAACTTGTGGCACAAGGTACACATGCAATTGACCTTTAAACATGCAAGGTAGAACCTCAATCATGTTAACAAGAGCTAACAAGGCTTAAGAGGTGCTCAAGGGATCATTCATGATCATGTCCCAAAAACTAGGTCAAGAAAGGATGTGTACACATGATCAAAACATCTTGAATTTGAAATATCCACCAAAAATAGAAGAAGACTCCAATAAATTCCAAATAAAATACCCAAAGCAAGCTGAATCAAGCATAAGTCAGTGTGCAAAAACTCAAAGCAAGAGTCAATTCAAAACATCATCAACTAGGTCAAACAATGCAACATGTCCAACTTGTCAAGCAAGCATCGAGGGTCCACAAAAAGCCAATGAGAAACAAATGGAAAATGATCATTAATACCTCAAACCAGCCCTCAAGTATCCCTCAATCAATCACCTAAGTGTGAGAGGAAATTTGGTCCTCGGGGGTTTTCAAATGAGGGTCAATGATCATGTTCAATTCAAGGTGTAAACCATAAAACACTTTAAATCATAAATTCAATTACAAATATTAAAAATAGTTGGAAAATAAAATACAAATATGGAAAATAATCACATTATCTTGAAAAGTCAGAAACTAATTTTTTTTGGGATTTTTATAAAACTTAAAACTATTTTAAAATGAATTAAAATGAAATGGCAAATAAAAGAAAATAAAAATGAAATAAAAATGAAGGAGGGGTGCATCAAGCAAAACAGATTTGAACTAAAACATGCTTTATCTCGCTTGGGCCTCAAAATTGGGGGGCGTGATTAGCAAAAATACTAAGCCCAATACATAAATGAGCTTCAGTCAGAGTAAAACACACCGTTTCACTTACCCACCTCAGATTCAAACATGACATGCCTGCAAGGTGTTGGAAACAAGGGTAGAGTACCAGGGTTTGTTATCGTCCTCAGGGAATATGTGATATTACCGCCGTTCGACAGTTTTTAAGTTCTTAACTTATAGTAACAAGGGGGTTTTGGTTTTTGGTTAAGGTAGCTTGCATAAAAAGTAAGAAATTGCGGTAAAAGTTTCGGTTTTACAATTTGAGAAAGATTGTCAAAGTTAGGGTTCGACGGTCACTTTGCATGGATATGTTCAATCAAACAAAACTTATAAACTCCATTAGATGATAAAAATATTCACAATATCCTCCCAATGTGAATATTTCTAACACACATTGTGGTTTTTCCCATTTTGATCCATTGTTGATTTCTCACAGAATCTATCAAAATGACAACTTTTAGGTTTGACATTTTAGTAAACAAACCCATTCAAAACTATCTCTAGCTCAAGAACAAAGATGGATGAAAACCTAGGTAAAGAGTTGGAAAATACCTTTCAATAATAAACCAACACAAAGAGTTATCAATAAAACAAGGTTTTCACCATACATTCATCATCAAAGAGTTTACAAATGAAGGTCAACCCATATACATACAAAGCTTATGACCATCTACATCTAACCTTGACAAAATGGAAGACTTAGCTACTCATTTTCATGGTAGCTTGAACAAGAATGAAATGGAGAAGATGAAAGTACATCCACATCGAAGATTCGAAGAAGGATGTGATTCCACTTCTCTTGATTACACAATGAGCAAAAGTAAGAAAAAATATTGTTTTTAGGAGTTCTAGAACTAGGTTAAAATATTACAAGATGATATATCAAAATATTGTAAGTTATGATCCCTATAAAGCCAAAATAAAGCACAAAATATCTTCTATTTTCTCCCGTTCGCCAATCGAACAGGGGCCTTCGCTAGGCGAACCAAATGAGACAAGGCACTTCAAAGTGCCCTCAGCAAGCAAACCGCCCTTCTGAGTTACCGCACCTTCGCCAGGCGAAGTTCATGTTGGTTTGCTACTGGAATATCCAAGGATCCTTCGCCAGCTCCTTCTCTAGGCGAATGGTAGCGAAGCTTCGCTGGAACCACTCGCCAGGAGAACTTTATGCCCTTTTGGTCTGGGAATTTAATTTGAATCACTTGTCCTAGCTCGCTAGCACTCGCCAGGCAAACATTCGCTGGCACTCGCTGAGCTTCGCCATGCGAATGTTTTGATCTTTTACAGCTTCTTCCAGCAGCTCTGACTCATCTTTTCCAAGGTTCTCCAACACTCCAACTAGTGTCAATCCTGCACACTAACAGCAACATTACAAGCACCATTCACTTGGACCAAAACAAAATAAAACTAAGCAAATCAATCTACTAATTCACACACTAATAGATAAAAGCAAGTAAAAATACTACTAATTAGAGATCAAATATATACAATAATTGGGATCCAACAACTCTTCCCAACTAACTTATTTGCATGTCCTCAAGCAAAGTATGCCTCTCAAAACAAAAAGGAGGATTTGCTCAAGAACCAACTCAGTCCAAGTGAAAAAATCTGGCTCAAATACACAACAAGTGAAACAAGGCAAAAAGTTACACAATCCCACAATAGACAATGTACAAGAACTTGATTCTAAAAACAAATTAAAACAATGCTTCAAGAAACAACTAAATTTCATGACATGTCATTCTAACACTCCACTTTGAAAAAGGATTGAAGTAAAATGCGCATGCAAGCACGGGACAAAAATTCACTCAAATGACAAATAATGTAATACTAAATAATTCATACAATATCTAAATGATCACAACAAAATTATGGAAGTTAAAGATCACATAGGACTTAAAGGATTGTAGCTTGGTCGGGTTAGCAACAAAGGGTCATTTATAAGGCCATTGAAACGAAATTGTCGATGCTCGAGAACACTCACTATACAAGTATTTACAACATCACCACTTCATTTACCAAATTCCTTCAAGTGCAAAACCCTCACAAGCTCCCTTGCACAATTATTTTCTTTTTCTTTCATTCAAGCAAGCATACTTCTCTCTTTTTTTTTTCTTTTCTCTTTTAAGCAATTTTCTATTTTCATTAAATCTTTATTCACAACTCTTATACACATACTTGTTTGAAAGATTTTCACAATTTTTCATTCATTTTTTTTTTACTTTTACCATTCTCCCCAACTTGATTCTAACTCAACCCAAAGTGAATGTTCCAAGCTTTTTACGGTAAGAAAAGAAATTAAGCATAACTCAAGGTTCAAGAAGAAAATAAACATTAGAAGCTCACAAAGGGGGCTTTAAACAAGAAGGCTCAAAGGGGCTAACAAAAGACACATTCCTCACGGGACGTGTATAGGAATGGTTGTGCTCAATACAAACAAGTGCCTTGATCCTCTCTAAAACTTCCACAAAATTATAAAGAACAAAAGATAACACATGAATTATAAGTATACACAAAATTCATCATCTATCCATAGCATATGTACAAGTAAAGGGGGGATTCTCACATTTGTGATATAGGACCTAAATGACATATCAATCCATAAAGTTGCAACAAGAAGCAAAGTTTAAAAAAATGTACAAAGAATAAAAAGTTCTAAAACATTCTAAATTCTAGAACAATGTAACTAAGTACCTTGTCAACAAATTTGTGAGAATGATAATATCATCGCCATCCCACTTGAAAGAAATTCTTGCATATCTACAAAAGAAACACTTATTCCAAGCTTAAAACAAAAAGAGGGTATTAACATATTTACAACCATCCTTAAATAAAACTTAAAATAAAACTTACTAGGATGAGAACTAAACAATAAATAAATAGCTCAAAATAATAATAATAATAATAATAATAATAATACTTGAATAAAAATGGTGCATAACACCAACAATGTCACAAGGTACCTAAAACGTACAAGTACAAATATCAAATACCATAATCAAAGTACATAAATGGAAATACAAAACATAAAAGGAAAACTTCACTTTGTAGAAACAAAGGAAGCAATATAACAAAACAAGAAATCAATCATCTTCCTCTGACATCTCATCGGCATCCTCACCATCCTCATCACCGTTGCCATCATCCTCAGCTGCCTCTACATCATCACCAACAGGGTCATCAACGTCTGCATCCTCCTCCCCACCAAAACTGAGCCTGTCCACAGGTCATCCAACGTGCGCAAGGAACTGCTCCCTTTTCATCATCATATGGTTACCGGGGGGTTCACGAATCTACAATTGTAAAACCTGCATGGAGTCGTGCAAATCACACATGGCTCGCTACTGAGTGGCCATCCAATCCCAGTTATAAGTGCAAATCTCCTGTTAGAATAGGTAGAAAGCAGGTGGAGCCAGACCAGAATCAGAAGGACCGCTCTCATGTCCGCCGGCGTCAGCACCGGTACTAGAGGTCTCACCTGCAGAAGGCCTAGCCCTACAGAACTTGTGGACATACCGATCATCAATCGCCGCAGGAATGGTAACCTGTCACCTCTGAGGAATATCTACACCACTGTGAGTATAGAGCGACATGATGAGGCATGGGAAAGCCAACAGGGCATTTTTGCGAGCCGCCAACCCTCCACGTCCACTAAGGACGACTGCACGCATCTCATCAGCAATGATGTGGGTGATGTCAATCTGGACATTCTGCAGTATAGAGTGAATCAAGTGAGCAATAGGCAATGGCACCGAACTGTGGTGGGACCTGGGCACAACATTAGTTAAAACAAACAAAAGCACAAGTTGCACCAGAGGCTTCATATCAGTATGTAGGTACCAAATAGCCACTCCAGTAGAGTTACACACAATAGTTCGTCCATCCAGGCACAAATCTCTGGTCATCGCATCCACGTCTCGATGGCGGTTCAGGTCTCGGTGGTACTCATCAATCTGGCTACCTGTAAGAGAAAGAGGATTATCCAAAACATTGTTAATAGCTCTTCGATCAAATCTGACCACAACACCATGAACCATCGAGGTTCAGCTGAAAACTTCTTCGTCATCCGAAAGGGCATTCACGTAGAACTCCCGCACTATCTCCGCATTATATCCATCCAGAGGGGTCATCAAACAATCACACTTCTTTGTCACAAAAAGCGTGTCGATAGTGCGTTACGATCCCGTTTTGCTCAACTGGAACCTCTTTTCTGCTAAGATATTCCGTCTTTCGAGGTTCTCATAGCGGGCAGCATGGGTCACCCCGCGGAACCTGTCCTGGTCAAATCTGATCGGCATAGTGCGAGAGCTTGAGGCCTTTCTCTTATTTGGGTTATTCATCTTGGGTGCCATTCTGCAAACAAAGACACAAACAAACATAAACAGAACAAACATGTTAAAATAAGTAGTAACACTTCTACAGAGCAAACAGCATAAAATAGAAGAGAAAGAAAAATTCTGCAGCGTTCGCCTTGGTTCGCCAGGCGAATCCTAGCGAACGTTCGCTTCCTTTCGCCAGGCGAAGACCAGCGAATGCGTGAAAAAAACAGAAAAACAGAGGCTCTGCAATTGTGCATCAGTTCAGTAGAATATGTACAACCCCCCTTTCACCAACCCAGAAACAATTTGGACATGCAAACACGAATTTTACAGAGACAGTGAAAGGGGAATTCTAAACCTAGCATAATTCAGAGGTATTTACAAGGAAACATTAGATCAGAATGTACATAGTAGAAAATTTACAAGAGAAAACAAAAGATAAAATGTACAAACTGAAAGGGAAAAACAGAAACCATACCTTGGGATGGAGTTAGTGCAGAAGAACAGAGAAAGCACAAGTGAGATAGCAAGAGCAAATGAGAAAATTTTGAAAGTGAGGAAGTGCGAAGTTGGAGGCAACAGAAGACAAGAATTAGGGTATTCTGAAAAATTAATTAATTCGGGCCATGGGCCCAAGTGGCCCACCCCAAAAACCGTTAAAAATTAACTGATGTGGCAACCCAAGATTCTCTAATTCGCCACCTTCGCCAGGCGAACGTTCGCCTCCATTCTCCAGGCGAATGTTAGCGAACAGGACAGCAGAAATAGGGCTGCTGCATATTCCTATCACACACTCATACTTCCAAACATACTCAAAATGCAGTAAATGAATAGAAAACAGGTAAATACTTACAATGTTGGGGTGCCTCCCAACAAGCGCTTGTTTAACGTCGGATAAGCTCGACGGTTCGAGATGCTCACAAAGGAGCATCCAAACGGATTGCACAACTCTCGCGATCCACTAGACCGCCAAAATAAATCTTCAAACGTTGGTCGTTAACCGTCCAACTATCCTTTTTCTCCAACTCCTCAATGACAATATCTCCATACATTTTGACTTCTTTGACACGAAATGGCCCGGACCATTTAGACTTCAATTTTTCAGGGAGTAACCTCAACCTGAAATTGAACAAAAGCACCAAGTGCCCGGGCACAAATTCCTTCTTTCTTAGCTTCTTGTCATGATACTCTTTCACCTTTTCTTTGTACAACCAACTCGAGTGATATGCGGCATTGCGCATTTCTTCCAACTCAAGCAATTGCACTTTTCTTTTCTCACCGACCAAACTCTTATCAAAGTTAAATAATTTCAAGTCCCACAAGGCTTTGTGCTCCAATTCGACCGAAAAATGGCAAGTCTTACCAAATACTAATTGAAAAGGAGTTAGCCCAATAGGAGCTTTATAAGCGGTATGGTACGCCCACAAAGCTTCATCCAACTTTTGCGACCACTCTTTTTTCGAATTTGACACGGTTTTTTCAAGAATTCTCTTAATCTCACGATTAGCGACTTCGGCTTGACCATTAGCTTGTGGGTGATACGGAGTTACCACTCTATGTGATACACCATAATGTTTCAAAACGTTTTCTAACGGTGCATTACAAAAGTGCGACACTCCATCACTAATCAACACACGGGGGGTTCCAAAATGGGAAAAGATGTTTTTCTTCAAAAAATTTATTACAGTCTTAGCATCCGCCCGAGGTGAGGCAATCGCCTCAACCCACTTAGAAACGTAATCAACCGCTACAAGCAAATATTCATTACCATATGAGGGTGGGAATGGTCCAACAAAGTCGATACCCCAACAATCGAATACTTCGACCTCTTGGATGTTTTGGAGAGGTATCTCGTCTCTCTTACCAATCCCACCACTTCTTTGGCAACAATCACAACTTTGCACATGGGCATTTGCATCTTTGAAAATAGTAGGCCAATAAAATCCTGACTGAAGGACTTTAGTGGCTGTTCTTGCCCCATTGTAGTGTCCGCCGTAAGGCGAGTTGTGACAATGCCAAAGAATACTTTGTGATTCATCGCTAGTAACACACATCCTCAAAAGGTTGTCACCACCCAATTTAAACAAGTACGGGTCATCCCACACGTAATATTTAGCATCCGAGAGAAATTTCCTCTTTTGGTTCGAAGTTAGGTCGGGAGACACCAAACCACTAGCCTTATGGTTCGCAAAGTCCGCAAACCACGACCTAACTTAAACTTTGAAAAGTTTTTCATCGGGAAAATCCTCCCGAATTTTCTTCTCGGAAGCGGTAACCTCCACATTAACTAAGCAAGATAAATGATCCGCCACCAAATTTTCCGATCCTTTCTTGTCTTTGATTTCAACATCAAATTATTGTAAAAGAGGATCCAATGGATGAGCCTTTGCTTCGAGTCCGGTTTGGTGAGCAAATATTTAATCGGTGAGTGGTCGATATACACTATGACCTTGGAACCAATAATATAGGACCTAAACTTTTCAAGCGCATACACTATCGCAAGTAATTCTTTTTCAGTGGTGGCATAGTTAACTTGAGCCTCATTAAGAACTTTCCTCGCATAGTGTATCGCATGAAACTTTTTCTCCTTTCTTTGGCCTAATACCGCTCTGATTGCATAGTCGTCGCATCACACATGAGCTCAAAATTTAAATTCCAATTTGGAGCGACTATAATTGGAGCGGTAACCAAATTTTCCTTCAAAATTTCAAAAGCTTGTAAACAATCATCAGTTAAAAGAAATACCTGATCCTTAGCTAGCAAGTTACTCAAAGGCCTAGCTACTTTTGAGAAGTCTTTGATAAAGCACCGATAGAAACCGGTGTGCCTTAGAAAGCTTCGGATTCCCTTCAAATTCACTGGAGGAGGCAACTTTCTAATCACTTCAAGTTTAGCACGATCAACTTCAAGCCCCCTTGAAGAGACTTTATGGCCAAGCAATATCCCCTCAGTCACCATGAAGTGGCACCTCTCCCAATTAAGAACAAGATTTGTCTTCACGCATCTTTCAAGAACCGTTTCCAAGTTGTCCAAGCATATACCAAAGGAACTACCAAATACGGAGAAATCGTCCATAAAGACTTCCATTGTTTTCTCGATAAGGTCGGCAAAATTAGCTTGCACACATCGTTGGAAAGTCACCGGTGTATTACACAACCCAAAGGGCATTTTTCGGTATGCAAAAATTCCAAAGGACATGTGAAGGTCGTCTTTTCATGATCAGCCGGGTCAACCGCAATTTGGTTATACCCAGAATAGCCATCTAAGAAACAATAGTATTGTTGCCCGGAAAGTCTATCTAGCATTTGATCCATGAACGGGAGTGGAAAGTGATCTTTTCGAGTTGTGGTATTCAACCGCCTATAATCAATGCACATACGCCACCCCGTTGCCACTTTTGTCGGGATCAACTCATTTTTTTCATTTCGAATCACGGTAATGCCACCTTTCTTCAGAACCACATACACGGGACTAACCCATGGGCTATCTGAGATCGGGTAAATCATTCCCGCATCCAATAACTTAACAACCTCCCTTCTAACAACTTTCTTCATAGTAGGATTTAAGCAGCATTGAGGTTGAGCTACTGGCTTAAAGTCCTCTTCCATTAAGATCTTGTGCATGCAATAGGAAGGACTAATTCCTTTGAGATCAGAAAGAGTCCAACCCATGGCTTCTTGATTCTTTTTCAAAACATTGATCAAACGGGATTCTTCATTCTTTGCCAAAAGATTTCTTATGATAACCGGCTTTTCTTCGGTCTCGTCGAGGAATGCATACTTAAAATTAGAAGGTAGCATTTTCAATTCAATCGTCGATTTTTCTTCATTAACCTCCTTCTTCAATACTTCCTCCTCAACTTATCATGGATGTAACTGTAACGCCCGTTTTACTTCGAATAAATTCAATTATGACTTTGCTATGTCTCGTTGCGTAGTAGTCGTAGTTGAGGATGTGTTTGGAGCGAAGAAAGGAATTAAATTGGTCGAATTGTCGAAAAAATTCTGGTTTTGTCAGAAAACTTCGAAACCATGGCATATTAACGATGGCCTGTATTGGCGGCCCTTGTGGCAAATTCTGCGATGGCCTATATTGGCGGCCCTTGTGGCAAATTCTGCGATGGCCTGTATTGGCGGCCTTGATGGCAAATTGGTACCACATGCATATGCACAGTTGAGTCGCATTGTTGAGTCACATGAAGTTGCATAATTATGTTAGTAGTAAATTAATGTTGTTTTACGTGAGGTATGGATTGTTGCAGTTGTTGTCGATGATGTGTATGATTTCGAAACTTATAATGTTGTGATGAGTTTCTGGCATGTTTTCTATCATGCTCTATGTTATATTATTGATATCTCACCCTTTTCCGTTGTATGTTACCTCCTCTGGTGGTAATTTGCAGGTAGTCAGGAATAGAGCATAGTTCCCATTAAGGTGTCGTTGGTCGCTCTGATACGTAGCACTCTTGGGGGGATGGACGATTGCTGTTATTATTTTAGTCGATGTTATTGTTGATCTAACTTGTTACGATGTTTTTATTAAATTTTTTTAAGAGAACATGTTGTATACTTTATCGAACTTCCACCGGAAGTAATGACGAGTTGTTTTATGATTAAATGGTTAAGTAATACATTGGTGATTGTTCATCTAATTTCGTGTTACGTATGATAATTGCAAGTTGTTGCATAATGATTGTTGTCTGTCAGGTTGAAGTGTAACATCTCTGATGTGAGGAATTTTGCCCGTGTGAAGACCGTCACAGGCTCATGACGACCGTCATGCAGTCAATGTTTGCACTGTTGCGCTTTGTTTGCTATTTGAATTGTTGTTTTTCCTGTTATTCGCAAGTTTAAATTTGGGGTGTTACATTAGTGGTATCAGAGCCATACCTCTCCCAGTACGATGTGGTTCGGGGACGAACCAAGCGGAAGCTGGTGGGCATGTAACACCTGAGGTGAAAGAGGACGGTGGTTACATGTAACACCCGTGGGCGAGGGAGTGGTTGTCGGTGTCATGAGGCATGACAATGAGACACTCCTAGCAGCTTCTAGGGGAAAACCGAATTCACATCCGAATGAGAGGGATCCTGAGGCTATGCAGGTATGGGACTGCATGGTTGAATGAAGGCTTATAAGGATTAATTGGTACTACCTATACCAACAAGATGCATCTTCTTTTCGGTAGCCCGTTCATAAGAACTCCACAGTTAAGCGTGCTTGGCTTAGAGCAATTCTGGGATGGGTGACCTTCTGGGAAGTTTCCTGGAAAGCGTGTGATTGAGGACAAAGCATGTTGAAAAGACCCGTGTTGGTTTGTGGGGTCAGTCGGTAATCATAAAAAGCAATATGAGGGCGTTACAAATGGTATCAGAGTAGGTCGGTCCGTCCGGCCAAGTTGTCTAGTGTCGTCGAGTAAGTCGTCGTGCCTAACACTAGAGTCTCGTCAATTATGAAATCTGACTGTTGGTTGTTGCAGCTTAAGTGAAATGGCTGGGAGGAATGATGCTGCAATTGCTGCTGCTCTGCAAGCTTTAGCTAATGCTATGGAGCATCAGCCGAATCCTGCTGGAGATGCTGGGTCTCGCAGTTTGGCAACATTTCAACGGGAGAATC
The DNA here is from genome assembly GCA_963859935.3 of Lathyrus sativus. Taxonomy (NCBI): domain Eukaryota; kingdom Viridiplantae; phylum Streptophyta; class Magnoliopsida; order Fabales; family Fabaceae; genus Lathyrus; species Lathyrus sativus. The sequence continues at coordinate 263,244,925 of OZ012735.1, forward strand.
CGCCTACCTTCAAGGGTAAGCATGATCCTGATGGTGCATTGGAGTGGTTAAAGGAAATGGAGCGAATCTTTCGTGTGATGGATTGTACTCCAGCACAGATGGTCCGTTATGGGACTCATATGAAAAGATCCGTGTTGGTTTGTGGGGTCATTCGGTAATCCTAAAAAGCAATATGATGGTGTTACAAATGGTATCAGAGCAGGTCGGTCCGTCCGGCCAAGTTGTCTAGTGTCGTCGAGTCAGTCGTCGTGCCTAACACTAGAGTCTCATTGATTATGAAATCTGACTGTTGGTTGTTGCAGCTTAAGTGAAATGGCTGGGAGGAATGATGCTGCAATTGCTGCTGCTCTGCAAGCTTTAGCTAATGCTATGGAGCATCAGGAGAATCCTGCTGGAGATGATGGGTCTCGCAGTTTGGCAACGTTTCAACGGGAGAATCCGCCTACCTTCAAGGGTAAGCATGATCCTAATGGTGCATTGGAGTGGTTAAAGGAAATGGAACGAATCTTTCGTGTGATGGATTATACTCCAGCACAGAAGGTCCGTTATGGGACTCATATGCTAGCGGTAGAAGTTGATGACTGGTGGCTAGAGACCCGTCCAGTGTTGGAAGCTGCAGGTGAAGAAGTTACTTGGACTGTATTCCGTAGGGAATTTCTGAAGAAGTATTACCCGGAAGATGTTTGTGGTAAGAAAGAGATTGAATTTCTTGAACTAAAGCAAGGAGACAAATCTATTACTGAGTATGCGACGAAGTTTAAGGATTTGGCTAAGTTTTATCCGCACTACAGCGCAGAGACTGCTGAATTCTCTAAATGTATCAAGTTTGAGAACGGATTGAAGTCTGAAGTCAAGAAAGCAATCGGGTATCAGAAGATCCGTGTCTTTGATTCATTGGTCGAAAGTTGTAGGATTTATGAAGAAGATAGCAACGCTCATTACAAGTTAATGAGTGAGAGGAGAGGCAAATCACAGCAGAGTCATGGTAAACCTTATGACCCTCCAGCTGGCAAAGGGAAACAGAAAGTAACTGACGGCAAGAAAACTAGTAGGGGAGATGCTCCTGCTGGTATTGTTTGCTATAAGTGTGGAAAGCCAGGTCACAAGAGTAATGTGTGTGCTGCTAGATCATCAGGCGAATGCTATGATGCTGCAATTGCTGCTGCTCTGCAAGCTTTAGCTAATGCTATGGAGCATTAGGCGAATCCTGCTGGAGATGATGGGTCTCGCAGTTTGGCAACGTTTCAACGGGAGAATCCGCCTACCTTCAAGGGTAAGCATGATCCTAATGGTGCATTGGAGTGGTTAAAGGAAATGGAGAGAATCTTTCGTGTGATGGATTGTACTCCAGCACAGAAGGTCCGTTATGGGACTCATATGCTAGCGGTAGAAGTTGATGACTGGTGGCTAGAGACCCGTCCAGTGTTGGAAGCTGCAGGTGAAGAAGTTACTTGGACTGTATTCCGTAGGGAATTTCTGAAGAAGTATTACCCGGAAGATGTCCGTGGTAAGAAAGAGATTGAATTTCTTGAACTAAAGCAAGGAGACAAATCTGTTACTGAGTATGCGACGAAGTTTAAGGATTTGGCTAAGTTTTATCCGCACTACAGCGCAGAGACTGCTGAATTCTCTAAATGTATCAAGTTTGAGAACGGATTGAAGTCTGAAATCAAGAAAGCAATCGGGTCTCAGAAGATCCGTGTCTTTGATTCATTGGTCGAAAGCTGTAGGATTTATGAAGAAGATAGCAACGCTCATTACAAGTTGATGAGTGAGAGGAGAGGCAAATCACAGCAGAGTCGTGGTAAACCTTATGACCCTCCAGCTGGCAAAGGGAAACAGAAAGTAACTGACGGCAAGAAAACTAGTAGGGGAGATGCTCCTGCTGGTATTGTTTGCTATAAGTGTGGAAAGCTAGGTCACAAGAGTAATGTGTGTGCTGTTAGATCATTGAGATGTCACCGTTACGGAGAGTTAGGACACGCTATTGCTGAGTGCAAACGCAAGGGAATAGTTTGTTTCAACTGTGGTGAGGAGGGGCACATCAGTGGCAAGTGTCAGAAGCCTAAGAAGGAACAAACTGGCGGAAGAGTGTTCGCGCTATCTGGGACTCAGACATCCAGTGATGACAAATTGATTGAAGGTACTTGTTTCATTAATAGTATTCCTTTACTTGCTATTATTGACACTGGTGCGTCTCATTGCTTTATTGCTGCGGATTGTGTCGAACGTTTGGGTCTTATGCTGTCACACATGAGTGGAGAGATGGTAGTTGAGACTCCAGCTAAGGGATCGGTAACTACATCTCTTGTATGTTTGAAATGTCCTCTGTCAATGTTTGATAGAGATTTCCTGGTTGACTTAGTCTGTTTGCCACTAAGTGGGATAGACATAATTTTGGGCATGAACTGGTTAGAGTATAATTGCGTTCACATTAATTGCTTTGATAAGTCGGTGAGATTCTCTACTCCTGAGGAGGAGGGAGCGCGTTGGGTAACTACCAAACAGATGAAGCAGATATTGCTAGAAGATGCTCAGGTGTTTGCGTTGGTGGCATCATTATCCATTGAGAATCAAGCGATAATCGATGAATTGGAAGTCGTTTGTGATTTCCCTGAGGTGTTTCCAGATGAAATTCCTGAAGTTCCTCCGGAACGAGAAATTGAATTTTCTATTGATCTTGTACCCGGTACCAGACCTATGTCTATGGCACCGTACAGGATGTCTGCATCTGAATTGGCAGAGTTGAAGAAACAGTTGGAAGACTTACTTGAGAAGAAGTTCGTTAGACCAAGTGTATCACTGTGGGGAGCTCCGGTATTGTTAGTGAAGAAGAAGGATGGCAGTATGAGGTTGTGTATCGACTACCGGCAACTGAACAAAGTTACGATTAAGAACAAATACCCGCTTCCGAGGATTGATGACTTGATGGATCAATTGGTTGGAGTGCGAGTGTTTAGTAAAATTGATTTGAGGTCGGGGTATCACCAGATTAAGGTAAAAGATGACGATGTTCAGAAAACTGCGTTCAGAACCAGGTATGGACACTATAAGTTTACGGTAATGCCTTTTGGCGTTACTAATGGGCCGGGAGTTTTCATAGAATACATGAACCGTATCTTCCATGAGTATTTGGATCGGTTCGTGGTAGTATTCATTGATGATATCCTAATTTATTCGAATTCGAAGGAGGAGCATGTTGAGCACTTGAGATTAGTGCTGCAAGTGTTGAAAGAAAGGAAGTTGTTTGCGAAACTGTCGAAATGTGACTTTTGGTTGGAGGAAGTTAGATTTTTGGGTCATGTTATATCAGGTGATGGAATTGCCGTAGATCCATCTAAGGTTGATGCCGTGTTGAAATGGGAAACTCTGAAGTCGGCAACGGAGATTAGAAGCTTTCTGGGACTTGCTGGTTATTATAGAAGGTTTATTGAAGGTTTTTCTAAGTTGGCTCTTCCGTTAACTAAGTTGACTTGTAAAGGGAAGACTTTTGTATGGGATGCTCAATGCGAAGCAGGTTTTACAGAGTTAAAGAAGAGGTTGACGTCTGCGCAGGTGTTGATCTTGCCTAACGCAGAAGAACCGTTTGTTGTATACGGTGATGCTTCTAAGTTTGGTTTAGGAGGAGTACTCATGCAGAATAATAAAGTAGTTGCTTATGCCTCAAGACAACTGAGAATCCATGAGAAGAATTATCCTACGCACGTTTTAGAACTTGCTTCCGTTGTTTTCATGCTGAAGATTTGGAGACATTATCTGTATGGCTCAAGATTCAAAGTGTTCAGTGACCATAAGAGTTTGAAGTACTTGTTTGACCAAAAAGAACTGAACATGAGGCAACGAAGGTGGCTAGAGTTGTTAAAAGATTATGATTTTGGATTACATTACCATCCGGGGAAAGCTAATGTTGTAGCTGATGCCTTGAGCCGCAAGACTTTGCATATGTCAGCAATGATGGCTAAAGAATTAGAGTTGATTGAGCAATTCGGAGATCTGAGTTTAGTTTGTGAAGTAACACCGAAGAGTGTAAAGTTGGGCATGTTAAATATTAATAATGATTTTCTGGACAACATTAGAGAAGCTCAGAAATTAGATGTGAAATTGGTAGATTTAATGCCTGGAGTAGATTATTCGGAAGATAATGATTATCAGTTGGATGCGCAAGGAGTGTTGAGATTTCGTGGTCGTATTTGCATTCCTAATAATGCAGATATGAAGAAAGAAATTCTGGAAGAGAGTCACAGAAGTAAGTTGATTATTCATCCAGGAGCGACGAAAATGTATAATGATTTGAAGAATCTGTTTTGGTGGCCTGGTATGAAGCGTGATGTAGCACGTTTTGTGTATGCATGTTTGACTTGTCAGAAGTCGAAAGTTGAGCATCAGAAACCTGCTGGGTTGATGCAACCGTTAGAAATTCCAGAATGGAAATGGGACAACATTTCAATGGACTTTGTAACGGGTTTGCCGAACACTTTGAGAGGACGTGATTCTATTTGGGTGATTGTTGATAGGCTTACAAAGTCAGCTCACTTTATTCCTATTAACATCACTTTTCCAGTATCGAAGTTGGCAGAGATTTATGTTAGAGTGGTTGTTAAGTTGCATGGTGTTCCGTTGAGTATTGTGTCGGATAGAGATTCGCGGTTTACTTCTGAGTTTTGGAAGAGTCTGCAAGAGGCTTTGGGTTCTAAGTTGATGTTGAGTTCAGCATACCATCCTCAGACAGATGGTCAGACTGAACGGACCATTCAGTCTTTAGAAGATTTGCTGAGAGCGTGTGTCCTTGAGAAAGGTGGTTCGTGGGATACATACCTTCCGTTGATAGAGTTTACTTATAATAACAGTTATCACTCTAGTATCAGAATGGCACCATTCGAAGCTTTGTATGGTCGGCGGTGTAGGACTCCGTTGTGTTGGTATGAATCGGGAGAGAGTGTGGTACTCGGATCGGAGATTGTTCGAGAGACTACCGAGAAGGTGAAGTTAATTCGAGAAAAGATGAAAGCTTCACAGAGTAGGCATAAAAGTTATCATGATAAGCGCAGGAAGGATTTAGAATTTGAAGCTGGAGATCATGTATTTTTGAGAGTCACGCCTGTGACCGGTGTTGGTAGAGCTTTGAAATCTAAGAAGCTTACTCCTTGTTTCATTGGTCCGTACCAGATATCGGACAGGGTTGGGAAGATGGCATATCGAGTGGCGTTACCGCCAAATTTGTCGAATTTACACGATGTATTTCATGTGTCACAGCTCCGCAAGTATATTTCAGACTCGTCGCATGTCATCTCCATGGACGGTGTGCAAGTACGCGAGAATCTTACTGTGGAGACGAAGCCTGTGAGAATTGATGATCGGGAAGTGAAGACGTTACGAGGTAAAGAGATTGCTTTGGTGAAAGTAGTCTGGTTGGGAGCTGCTGGCGAAAGCTTGACGTGGGAACTAGAGAGCAAGATGCGGGAGTCTTATCTCGAGCTGTTTGATTAAGGTAATTTCGAGGACGAAATTCTTGTAAGTAGGGGAGAGTTGTAACGCCCGTTTTACTTTGATTAAATTCAGTTATGACTTTGCTATGTCTCGTTGCGTCGTAGTCGTAGTTGAGGATGTGTTTGGAGCGAAGAAAGGAATTGAATCGGTCGAATTGCCGAAAAAATTCTGGTTTTGTCAGAAAACTTCGAAAATTCATATCTCTTGATCCGTAAGTCGGATTTGACCCCCGTTCAAAGTGTTGGAAAGCTAAAAAGATTTTCTATCTGGAAAAAAATGAAATTTTGCTGCTATGACGATCGTCATAGGAGTGTGACGACCGTCACCCGAGCGAAAACTGCAGTTATGCAGAATTTGAACGTGTTCTGGTGGAATGAGATTTTGTAGCATAAATATATTCCCGTAGACTCTTTTACCCTCAATTACATCATTTTTTTGGGAAAGGAAAGACGGAAAAGAGAAGTTACGCATTGAGAGAAGTGGAGAGCGAAGAATCATCCATCGGCGAATTCGGAAGATTTATGCAGAAAAATCACCGTAGAGCAGAAGCGGAATCGGAAAGCATGGAATTGGCCTCAATTCTAAGGTAAGGGTGGGGTTCAATTCTATAACCGGGAGTATGATCGAATTCATGTAGGGAATCGAGTCATAGGTATAGTTTTCGTTAATCGATAAATATTAAGGAAAAGGTTTCCCTAATGGGACAAGATTTCTATGTAGGAATGAATGTGTTATGTAGTTCTTAGTGCGATGCTCTAAGGTTTTCCTTATGGGAAAATACGTAGAACGAGTATGCTATACGGTTATTCGTACAACTCTTTAATGGTTTTCCCTAATGGGCCAAAAAGGGCAGTTACCTGGTTGTGATTGATTTGTAATTAATTGTGTGAGAAAATGTCGTAATGTTGTTATTACGATAATATGCTGAATTCTTAATTGTTGATACGATGTTGTAATGTTCCTTTACATGAATAGTTGGGATGATGAACATATGATGCATATGAAATAGCAATGTTCTGTTGTGGACGTTTTGTTGTAGGCTTGATGCCTTGTTGCATAGTCGGTGATGTTGTGGTCCATAATAGAGGTATTTCATGGCATAGCATATTAGCGATGGCCTGTATTGGCGGCCCTTGTGGCAAATTCTGCGATGGCCTGTATTGGCGACCTTGATGGAAAATTGGTACCACATGCATATGCACAGTTGAGTCGCATTGTTGAGTCACATGAAGTTGCATAATTATGTTAGTTGTATATTAATGTTGTTTTACGTGAGGTATGGATTGTTGCAGTTGTTGTCGATGATGTTTATGATTTCGAAACTTATAATACTGTGATGAGTTTCTGGCATGTTTTCTATCATGCTCTATGTTATATTATTGATATCTCACCCTTTTCCGTTGTATGTTACCTCCTCTGGTGGTAATTTGTAGGTAGTCAGGAATAGAGCGTAGTTCCCATTAAGGTGTCGTTGGTCGCTCTGATACGTAGCACTCTTGGGGGGATGGACGATTGCTGTTATTATTTTAGTCGATGTTATTGTTGATCTAACTTGTTACGATGTTTTTATTAAATTGTTTTAAGAGAACATGTTGTATACTTTATCGAACTTCCACCGGAAGTAATGACGAGTTGTTTTATGATTAAATGGTTAAGTAATACATTGGTGATTGTTCATCTAATTTCGTGCTACGTATGATAATTGCAAGTTGTTGCATAATGATTATTGTCTGTCAGGTTGAAGTGTAACATCTCTGATGTGAGGAATTTTGCCCGTGTGACGACTGTCACAGGCTCATGACGACCGTCATGCAGTCAATGTTTGCGCTGCTGCGCTTTGTTTGCTATATGAATTGTTGTTTTTCCTGTTATCCGCAAGTTTAGATTTGGGGTGTTACATTAACTCTTTTAGACTATCAAGTTCCCTTAGGCATTCATCAAGAGCTTGCTCTTCTTCAATTGTGAAAACTTCAAAGGAGTCATCAAGAGCTAACTCCATAGGAGATATCTCATGAATATGTTTAGAAACTTCAAAAGTTGCCTCTTCGATCACATCAATTTGAAAGCCATCACGACTATCCTTTGAATGCTTCATGGCTTTGAATATATCAAAAGTAACTTCTTCATTTTGGACCTTACTTTCATCAAACCGTCGTCAACGTAAATCATCATGCGTGCGGTTTTCATGAACAGTCGGCCAAGAATAAGCAGAGCATCATCGTCCTCTTCCATATCAATCACAACGAAATCAACCGGGAAGAATAATTTGTCAACTTTGACCAATACGTCTTGGGCTAACCCATGAGGATGGGTAGTTGACTTATCGGCCAATTGCAAAGTCATCCGGATGGCCTTAATTTCAATGTTGCCAAGCCTCTTCAAAATAGACAATGGTATTAGATTAATGCTTGACCCCAAATCAATTAGCCCTTTTCCGACATAGACATCACCAATTGTAACCGGCAAAGTAACTCGTCGCAGGTCAACCTCTTTTCTTGGAAGCTTTCGTTGAATTATAGCACTACAACTAGCATCTAGGACAATTGTCTACAGTTCCGTGTACCTCCGCATTTTAGTAAGTATGTCTTTCATGAATTTCGCATACTTAGGCATTTGCTCCAATGCTTCGGAAAACGGAATGTTCACTTGAAGTTGTTTGAATATATCCATGAACCGGGCGTAATGTTGTTCATTCTCTCTCTTAGATGGAGCATGCAGATACGGAAGGTTTTGGATTGGAGTAGTGCTCACTACCTCCTTTCCTTTAGAAACTCTAGAATTCCTTTCTCTTTTCTTTTTTACTCCCTCCACCTTCGCTTCATCACTCTTACTTTTTTCAACTCCCACACTTTCTTTATTTTCTACTTCACCATTCTTGTCATCCTTTTCAACTTCAACCATTTTTTCATTCTTTTCAACTTCTTCCTCACTCCACTCCCCAACTTCACCATCAATTCTATCATCTATTTTTTTCTCCTCATCTTTTTTCTCATCCTCTCTTTTTTCACTCTCACTAATCAACTCCCTTCCACTTCTCGTCGTTATCACTTTACAATGCTCTTTTGGATTCATTTGTGTGTTCGCCGAAAAAGATGGTTCGGGTTGTTGTTTCTCTATTTGTTTAGCAAGTTGACCGACTTGAGTTTTGAGATTTTTGATTGCCGCATCATTGCTCTTTTGGTTAGCCATCGACAATTGCATAAATTGTGTCAATGTCTCTTCTAACTTTGAAGTCACGACCGGCGGTTGTTGAGGTTGGTAAGGATTTTGACGGCTAGAAGTACCACCCCCATAACCTTGGTGATGGTGATAATTAGCCCTTGGTTGGAACCCTTTATTCCCTTGATAGTGTTGTTGTTGTTGTTGAATTTGAGGATGTTGTTGATACAGTTGTTGTTGTTGTTGCCTCGGTTGGTAGTCTCGTTGGTTCGCCATGTAATTCACCTCTTCGAACCCGGGTGGTGGACAAAACCCGGTATCATGTTCACCCTTGCAAAGCTCACAACAAGCTATTTGTTTAGCTTTTGATGGTTCTTTCAACTCTTTTATTTGTTGAGTTAAGAGTTCAACTTGTTGTGAAATGAGTTTATTTTGTGCAAGAATAGCATCGTTTGTCCCAAGTTCAAGCACTCCCGGTTTCTTCAAAGTGTTGCCTCTACTTTCACTTTGGAGGTCATTTAGAGCCATACGGTTAATGATATCTGTAGCTTCGTCGGCGCTTTTAGACAACAAAGAACCACCCGAGGTGGCATCCAATACAATCTTGCAATTAGGTTGAAGGCCGTTTTTGAAAATGTAGATTTGCGTCAATTCGTCAAAACCATGGCCTTTGCACTTTCGAAGCATGGATTTAAATCTTTCCCATGCCTCATTCAATGATTCGTTGGCTCCTTGCAAAAACACGGAGATATTCGTTTTGGATTCCATGAACCGGTTATGGAAGAAAAACCTTTCAATGAACTTCTCTTCCGACACGCTCCAATCCGTCATGACTGCAGGTGTTTGATCCAAGTACCAATCTTTGGCTTTGCCGAGCAAAGCGTGAGAAAAAAGTCTTTTGAACAACGGTAGCTCTTGGACTTGATCAACTCCGGCCGCCAATGCTATCTCGTAAAATTTGGTGAGAAAAGCAAAGGGTGTTAGAACACAGATTGATGTTCAATATATCTCATTGTTTTGATGATAACATTAATGAAATTTTGTATAGAGAATTTATATACTCTAATTTTGTTCAAGTGTTTATTTGTTTCAGATATCAAAATTAATATTATTCTATAAGAAAGAACGCCTCTGAACACCACAAAACGAAAAAGCTCTGAGCGTCAGAAGCAACTCATCAGAAGACTTTGATCTGCTACAATGACTCTGAGCGAAGCTAAGAAGAACTTGAGCAAAGAACATACGTAAAGCTTCAGAAGACTCTGGAAGTACTCAATGCTGCAAGTACAGAAGTTCTGATAAGCAAGTATGCTCTGATAAGGATTTCACGCTTAAAGCACTTTGCTGCAAACTCTGATAGAGAAACTCTGAGTGAGTTAACTATGACCTGAACAACTAAGAACATCATCAGAAGTTCTGATGCAAGACGTTCCAAAGTTGTTGAAGAAGATGAGGTTCAAATAAAGATTCGTTGGCATATTCTTTGTCATTATCTTAAACGGCTCTTTCCCCATTCGTGCATGACACAGGATTTCAGACAAAAAGGATTTGTCAGAACATTCCTCTTCTAAGAAAGGAAAAGTCATTAGAAGACAACAAGAACAGAATGCACAGATTGCACAGTCTTTGAGAAAAGGATTTCAAAGGACTATAAAAGCAAGTCTTAGAATCACTTCAATGGTTAACAAACTACCAACAAACTTGAAACAAATTCTTGGCAAATTATTCAACAAGCTCTCATACAACATTCTTCAAAAGCTGAATAGTTTATTTTCGTTCTAAAACTTGTGTAAAAATCATTGTTGTGATATAGCTTTTTAGAAGCACATATTAAACACATTTGTTAGTTTATCTTTGTAAAAGATTTCCTTAAGAAGACCAAGTTGTGGTCAGAATTTCTTGAGAAGACTAAGACAGTTGTCTTAGTGGTTTACACTATAATCAAGTTTGATATAGTGGATTAAGTCCTTGTTGAGAAAGGCAAATCACCTTGGTAGGGTGGACTGGATTAGTTTGAGTTCAAACGAACCAGGATAAAAATACTGTGTTATTTTTCTATCAACTAAGTTGTTTTAAAACCCTTATTCAACCCCCCTCCCTTCTAAGTGTTTTTCTCACCTTTAAAGGGGTCTTCATGGTCCATTCCGGTGAATGGACTTTCAAATAGCAAGTTAAGAGTTCCTGTCTTCATCTCGGCTTGCCTTCCCGTGTGGTTGGCAAACTGAGCAGTATCCCTCGGACTGTTGACACATGGTGTGGAAACGGGAGGTGGTGGTGGTGGTGGATCCATGATAGGTGTGAAAGGTGGTGGTGGTGTTGTAGAAGAACCTTCTCCTTGTTCTTGTCGATGTCTAGCTTGTCTCCTCCTCCGTCTCGTTCTGCTATTCAGTCTCCTTGCGGTTCTCTCGATCTCGGGATCAAAAAGAATTTGGTCCTTAGGAACCTGCCCTCGCATAAAACGAAGGTTGCACACTTAACCAAACAAATTAACAAGCACAACTCGAAAATTCATAAGGTAAAAATTCAGCAACTATTGTGATGCTCGCAATATCAATTCATAGTTCCCCGACAACGGTGCCATTTTGTTGGAAACAGGGGTAGAGTATCGGGGTTTGTTATCATCCTCAGGGAATATGTGATATTACCACCGTTCAACAGTTGCTAAGTTCTTAACTTATAGTAATAAGGGGGGGTTTGGTTTTTGGTTACAGTAGCTTGCATAAAAAGTAAGAAATTGCGGTAAAAGTTTCGGTTTTACGATTTGAGAAAGATTGTCAAAGTTAGGGTTCGACGGTCACTTTGCATGGATATGTTCGATCAAACAAAACTTATAAACTCCATTAGATGATAAATATATTCACAATATCCTCCAAATGTGATTATTTCTAACACACATTGTGGTTTTTCCCATTTTGATCCATTGTTGATTTCTCACAGAATCTATCAAAATGACAACTTTTAGGTTTGACATTTTAGTGAACAAACCCATTCAAAACTATCTCTAGCTCAAGAACAAAGATGGATGAAAGCCTAGGTAAAGTGTTGGAAAATACCTTTCAATAATAAACCAACACAAAGAGTTAACAATAAAACAAGGTTTTCACCATACATTCATCATCAAAGAGTTTACAAATGAAGATCAACCCATATACACACAAAGCCTATGACCATCTACATCTAACCATGACAAAATGGAAGACTTAGCTACTCATTTTCATGGTAGCTTGAACAAGAAGAAAATGGAGAAGATGAAAGTACATCCGCGTTGAAGAATCGAAGAAGGATGTGATTCCACGTCTCTTGATTACACAATGAGCAAAAGCAAGAAAAACTACTGTTTTTAGGAGTTCTAGAACTAGGTTAAAATGTTACAAGATGATATATCAAAAGATTGTAAGTTATGATCCCTATAAAGCAAAAATAAAGCATAAAATATCTTCTGTTTTTGCCCATTCGCCAGGCGAATAGGGGCCTTCGCCAGGCGAACCAAATGAGACAAGGCACTTCAAAGTACCCTCAGCAAGCAAACCGCCCTTCTGAGTTATCACACCTTCGCCAGGAGAACCTTCGCTGGCTTCACTTGCCAGGCGAAGTTCATGTTGGTTTGCTACTGGAATATCCAAGGATCCTTCGCCAGCTCCTTCGCCAGGCGAATGGTAGCGAAGCTTCGCTGGAACCACTCGTCAGGAGAACTTCATGCCCTTTTGGTCTGGGAGTTTAATTTGAATTACTCGCCAGGAGAACATTCGCTGGCACTCGCTGAGCTTCGCCAGGAGAATGTTCTGATCTTTTCCAGCTTCTTCCAGCAGCTATGTCTCATTTTTCCAAGGTGCTCCAACACTCCAACTAGTGTCAATCCTGCACACTAACAACAACATTACAAGCACCATTCACTTGGACCAAAACAAAATAAAACTAAGCAAATCAATCTACTAATTCACACACTAATAGATAAAAGCAAGTAAAAATACTACTAATTAGAGATCAAATATATACAATAATTGGGATCCAACACAAGGTCAACCACACAGACGGGCGACACATCACTTGGTCAAAATTCCTGTCAGCCACATCAGCCCCTCACCTCAGACACCGGAGCTAGGGCTCCAGTCGTCTTCTCCGGGAGGGTCGTCAGAGCTCAGACCTCCAACCTTCACAAAAATGAAAACACCTTGCATCATTTTAAACTATTTTTCACGTAGGTTAAGAATCCACCCTCTAATTTTGAAAAAGGTTTCTAGAACTAGGGTAAAATAAGCCACGAAAAAATGTTGCACATTCTGAAAATCATTCAAACAGATATGATAACTATCCAAGCATTGCCTATACTAGATAGGACTTCAGATGTAAGCCAAATGAACTCAAATGCAAGGCTAAAATGCGAGTTTCAATGATGAAAATTTTACCTAACGGAGCTGCTCCGTTGGCCCTTCAATCCTTATGCAAGCTTCAACCTGATGCTCTCAACCTCCTTCTGATACTTGTGTGATGGTGAATGGGGGAAATAGTTTGAAGAAAAACTCAGTGAATAGTGGAGTTCGAAGAAATAGAAAATTGTGAAATTTTTGGATGAAACTCCTCTCTCTGCTCAGCTCCCTCTATTCTGATCATTAGGGTTCATTTCCTTGTTTATATATGATGGGTTAATGAGTCCAATGCAGGACCATAATGGCTGATTCAAATGATTTCCAAAATTTGAAAAAAAACTCACCTTAAGCATACACACGGGTTAGAGCTCTTGTACATCTCTCTTGGGTCAACAAATGAACCTTTTGGGTTTGTGCATATGAATCATTATGGTCTTGGTCATTGAGAATGAGTGGACACCAATTTTTGAACCAATACCCCGTATGGCATGAAATTTAAAAAATGGCATGTAAAGTGTACTAATGTTGGTTCACTTTGGGTAAACTCTAGCAAGACCAATATGTCATGTTGATGTGGTATGAAAAATTCAAAAACAACTTCACTTGATGACTTGTAATGGAAGTAATCCAAATCATGCCCAAAAATCCACTTTTCATGCTCAGTATGGTTTAAATGATCACACAATTCATCAAATCCCATAGAAATTGAGTTTATGATGATGTTAGGGCAATTTTACACAACTTTCATGTGGCACAAAATTGGATTAGAGGTCATGAAGTTCATGGAATTGGTCATTGAAATGAAAGACCTAAAACTAGGTTTCCAAAAATACCCTTGACTTGAGAAAGTCATAACTTGAGCTCCACACATGAGAAAGATGAGTTCTAGCACTTTTTGGAAAGATAAGACAATGGGGAACAACTTTCATGCTTGATAAGAAGTGAGAAGGAGCTTGGTTCCTTGTGAAAAATCTCTTGGAAGTGAGTTGACTTTGAGTACCTTTAAAATCTCTTCATCTGATGACACCAACTTGTTGACACCATAACTTGAGATGTACAAACCCAACAGATGAGTTCTTGTACTTAAAGGAAAGCTTTAAAGATTATGAGCAAGTCTCATGTTTGATAGAAAATGAGCCAAGACTTTTATCATAATGAATTTTCCCCTTGAAGTTAGAGACTAGAAGAAGGGATTTTACACTTAGAAACATCTGCAACCCTAATTTAGTAACTTCTTGAGCTCTTGAATCTTCTTTACTTATCCTTAGCATGACATTAGAGATTAATTAAAATTTCCTCTCATGGCTTCAATGATCAATAACCAAGTCTTGAGCCCTCTCAAGTCCACAATTGACTTTTGGTTGACCAGATGAAACCCTAACTTCTTATCCACTGATTGAGGTTCTTGCAAATGACTTGAGGGATCATACAACTTCCATAGAGAACCATCTAGATGTCTATTGAAACTTTGACTCATACCTCATCCAAATAGGTAACCTTATGAACCTCTTATGATCCTTAAGATAGGAGGTGATACCCATACACAAACTTCCTCCCCTCAAGGAGCTTTGAAACTCAACTTTGATGATGATGCAACTCTTGATGACTTGCCAATGTGATCTTGCTTGAGCTTGAACAGGAAACTCTTCTCTTGAGTGTAAAAAACAACATCTTGATCCCCTGTCAAGAACCAATGTTATGCAAATGCAAATGCTAAATCATATGAAACATAAGCCAAGCTAAAAGAAAAGGTTGGGAAAATTTTGGGGTGCAACAAAATGCTAACTTTCAATATGCAATTTGTTGATTCTCTATTATTCGCATCTTTTGACGTCATTGTATGATCATGATCATTCTTGCATATTCTTTGATCACATGCTACATGATTCGTGATGCATACTAAATCACATTTGGTACTGTTTTACACTTCTATTCATGTTTGCATTAAGTTTGTTCCTCATTAGAATGAACTTAATCTTGTATAATCAATAATTCATCCTTTGCTTCAACGATTTTTCATCCCTTTGGAAAATTGTTAGCATCTTTCCCTTTTGATTGATTAATCAAAACTCCGTTTCGATTATTCGATCCTTCCTTTTTTTTCTCCTTTGGATCTTCTAGAGCTTTGTCCTATCTTTCCCCCGTGGAGTTGAAGATTCTCAATGCATTGAAGCACTGTACAAACTCGGTGTCGTTGTGTTATCCGTTCGTTTCTTGCACCACACTTTGGTGTTAGAGAAGGAATTAGAGTGGAGAACTCCTACACTCATTCTGACTATTTTGGGTAGGGGAAGAATGACCTTGTGCCTGGAATAGTCGCCTCTATCTCCTTATTGTGGTATCCCTTATTTCTTCAATCGAGTCGATCCTTGATCACTTGCACCCCTATCTCCTCTTTGGAAGTAACTCTCACTTTGCAATCAACACTCTTTTCTCTCGAGGCCAATCCACTCTTGATTCACCCAGAGTATTGTAGTCATTTATTTCCTTGGTTGATCAACCGTTCTTTGGTTAAAGAAAATTCTCTTCTCCTCCAGCGAAGTAAGTTTTTCTTCTCCGGTTTACACAGTCTTCCGGTTCAAGCTAGTTCCCATCGGAGTTCGCAACCTTCTCTTGGTTCCCTCTCGTTCTTGTTTGGTTAATCACTGTTTGTCAGTTAAACACTAGTTTTTTCTTTTCCTCAGTAATCACAGCCAGTCTGTTAATTCTGAACTTTCTTTGGGTTAATCGCCTTCTTCCGGCTAATCACCCGATCTTTGGTTGATCACGGTCTGCCCGTCAAAACCAGCTTTTCTTTGGGTTAATCATCTTCTCTTGGTTAGTCACCCACCTTTTGGTCAATCAAAACCTGCTTGTTTGAATCAATCACCCTTTTTCTTAGTTAACCACAGTCCGTCTGTTAAGATACTGAGTTTCTTTTGAGTTAATCACCTACTTTTGGTTAATCACTCATTTTTTTCGATTAATCATAGTCCATCTGTTAAGCATCGAACCCCCTGCAGTTAGCAACCTTTTGTTTGGTTCAAATACTGCCAGCTTTGGGTTAGTAACCTTTGTTTGGTTCGAATACCCTTTCCTTTGGTCAAGTGTTGTTTGTTCCATCAGTGTACCATTCTTTGGGTTACAACCTTCGCTCGGTTCCATACCCGTTCTTTGGGTCACAACCTTTGCTTGGTTCCACACCCGTCTATTAGTTGATTACTGTTTATTGGTTAAAACCAGTTCCTTTCTCCTTCTGGTTAACCACTATTTATCAGTTAATATACCAATTTCCACTCAGAGTCAAACACCTCCCTTTGGTTCAATACTCTCTTTCTCTTGGTTCGTCGCAGTTCGTCTGTTGAGACCAACCTTTTTGATATCCCTACATAGTTTTACTCATATCTTTCTTCTGCTAATCACTGATTATCAGTTAATGCACCGAATCCCCCGTGGATCTTATCTTTATTTTGACTCTTGTCCTTTACTCATTTATTCTCTTGGCTCAGGCGCCATTCTTTTGTTTTCTCCCTAGTGGAGTCATCTTTTTTCCTCTGCATTCCCCGGCAGGGTTCTTACCTCACTTCTCCTTTTCTTAATAGATTTTTCTTTCATATCTTTTAGCTTTTGGCTTCGACGCCGTCTTTGTCTTCTTTCGCAGTGTTAGTTCCCCGAACTACATAGACTCTGATTTCCTCATTTCACTATGAGGGTACGTAGGCACAAGATCGCAAAATCTTGGTGAGCCACCTTCCTCTACCTTCTCCCATTCTTCTGTCTCTATGGTCTATCCAGATCCTCCTCTTTTCGTTGGTTCCTTGAACTACGGAACTCTGACTTCCTCATTGTACTATGAGGGTACGTAGGCACGAGGGCCCCAATCCTCCGCGAGCACTTTCTTTTCTCTCTATCTCTTTTATCTAGAAGCTTTTAGATAGATAACCCATCCAAGCCTAGAAGCAGGAGAAATGGTTCCCGTCAGGTACGACGGATGCTTAAGGTGCTAGTACCTTCCTTTCGCATAACCGACCCCCTTTCCCGTTTTTCTTCCCTTAGGTTTTATCGATATTTTCCCTGTCCTTTGGGACTAAATAAAGTTTGATGGCAACTCTGTTGTATCTTTGAGTGTGCAATTCACTCAGGTATAATCCCGCTAGCTCCAAGCACCTCTGAGGAAATAAAGGCAAATTTCTTCACATCTTGAGGAATTGATTCTAGGAGATAAATTAGAACCCATTTGAACCAGATCTTAATTTAAACCTTCTGAATAAATTCTTATGGGATTCGTGTCTCTAATATAACCTACTTTTAATGATGAAGCACTTCTGAATACTGACTGGATTCTGGATATGCAAGAAGATCTTAATTAATTTTTCAGAAATGATGTATGGAATCTTGTGCCCAGACCCAAGAGAACCCATGTTATAAGAACTAAATGGGTCTTCAAAAGCAAGCTGAATGAGCAAGTAGAGGTGGTAAGAAACAAAGCCAAAGTGGTTGCAAAAGGCTATAGTCAACAAGAGAGAATTGACTATACTGAAACTTTTGCATCAGTGGCTAGGTTAGAGTCTATTCATCTCTTAATTTCCTTTGCTATAAATCACAACATCACTCTATATAAGATAGATGTTAAGAGTGCATTTTCTTTACAACTCAAGAAATCTTTGTATGGTATGATACAAGCTCTGATTTTGTTTACAACTCAAGAAAATCACAAAAACCTGGATTTTGTTTACAACTCAAGAAATCTTTGTATGGTATGATACAAGCGCCTAGAGCATGGTAAGAAAGACTAGCAAATTTATTTTGAAAAATGATTTTACAATAGGGAAGGTAGATACAAATTTGTTTTGTAAGACATTAAAAAATGGTATCTCAGTTGTGCAAGTTTATGTTGATGATATTATTTTTGATTTTACTAATATTACTCTTTGTAAAGAATTATTAAATTCTATGCAGATAGAATTTGAGATGAGTCTGATGGGAGAATTAAATTTTTTTTGGGATTTAGATCAACCAAAATTCAGAAGGAACATATATCAATTAAAGAAAATATACAAGAGAACTTATAAAGAAGTTTGATTTGTCAGAGTGTAAATCATCCAAAACTCCAATACATCCAGCATGCGTTATGGAGAAAGATGAAAGCAAACAGGTAGAACAAAAGGTATATATAGGTATGATTGGATCTCTCTTATACTTGACTACTTCTAGAACTAATATTTTATTCAGCATATGTCTTTATGCTAGATTCCAATCAAATCCTAGAGAATTCCATGTAATAACTGTTGAGAGGATATTTAGATATCTGAAAGATACTACTAATCTTGGTTTGTTTTATAGAAAATCCAAAGATTACAAGTTAGTAAGTTATTATGATGATGACTATGTTGGATATAGACTAGAAAGGGAAACCACTAGTGGAAGTTGTCAGTTTCTATTTGACAACCTTATTTCTTGGTCCAGTAAGAGGCAATCAACAATAGTGTTATCAACAGAAGAGGATGAATACATTACCACATCTAGTTGTGGGACTCAAATTCTCTGGATGAAAAGTTATCTATAAGATTATCAAGTATATGAGAGTAACATTTCTATTCTTTGTGATAATACTTTTACGATTTGTTTAATAAAGAATCCTACTTTGCACTCCATAGCTAAACGCAATGAAATCAAACATCATTTTATAAGAGTCATGTTCAGAAGGGTGTTATTAATTTAAAATTCATAGATACAGACCATCAATGAGATGGTATATTTACAAAACCTCTTATTGAGTGTGTGTGTGTGTGTGTATATATATATATATATATATATATATATATATATATATATATATATATATATATATATATATATATATATATATATATATATATATATATATATATATATATATATATATATATATATATATATATATATATATATATATATATATATATATATATATATATATATATATATATATATATATATATATATATATATATATATATATATATATATATATATATATATATATATATATATATATATATATATATATATATATATATATATATATATATATATATATTCTTTTCAATATTTTTAGACTTTGGAGAGTCAAAATATGGCTTTAAGATATACTGGCTCTAAACCAGTTAGCCCTTTAAAGTTAGGAGGCTCTTTGGGTCAAAAGGTCCAAAGTCAGAACCCTTCTGCGATTTTCTGTCTTCTAAACTCTAAGCTATTAATATTAATGGTGGTAATAAAGCATTTTTCCATGACACTAAAGTGAGACAAATGTCCTACGTTAAAGTCATTTGAATGTTCGATGTGACCTATTGAGATAATACTTATTGGTTCAACAGAAAATATCTTCACTTACCTTCCATTGTCAGATTGCATGTGGTTTTAAATAATTTATTTTCCTTTTTCAAAATTGTTTTATTACTTGTGTGTTAAACGTTCTTGTTTTTTATTTTTAATTTTTGTATTTTTCTTATCAATGAAAAATTGTTTTTCATTTCTCTTTGTTTTGCATTTACTTTCAATTATGATATTTCGTTAATACTAATCTTTTTGATTGATGACAAAGGGGGAGAAAATGAATATGATTTTGATATGTCTTGTAACAATGATAAAACCCAAACAATCCTAAAATAAACTCGAACAACAATATTTTTCTCTAGTCTCAACTTAGGAGGAGCTTACAAATCTCACTCTGAACTAAGAGAAATTTTATAATCATAAAACTCAGGGGGAGCTTACAAACCTATCTTTGATGTTTTATAAATATGGTTATTAAGTAAAAAAAAAAATTTATCAAAAAACATTGATTTGTCATTATAAAAAAAGGGGGAGATTGTTGGAACAAGTTTGATTCTACAACTATTCTTAAGCTTTGATTATAAAATGTAAAGAACATTTTTGTACTATAATTATTTTGCTAAGTGTGCAGAAAATAGAAAACAGATTATGACTTTAAAGATGTCCAAACTCTGATCTAAAGGATAAAACTAAAAGTGTATTTACAAAGAAGTCAATTGATCTGTCAAGTCAATGTTTCTAAAGAGAAACCATTCATATAGACTCTAATAAAGGTTATGACTACCAGCATCTAAAAGACTCAAAAATCCAAAGACTTTGAAGTTTCACCAAGTTCAGAAGACAGAATCTGAGTTCTACTCAAGCTTCACCAACCTGTATAAGAAGCCACTGACTAGAAACTTAAATCCAAAGGTCAACGACTGATTGATGTGGCAGAAGTACAAAAGCAAATATACTTTCAATGTAAAGTATAGTACCCTATACCAAAGAAGTTTCTCACGTCTCATCATCCTCACAAACTCTCTGCTGGAAGCGCCACTCCAATGTTTCAATATGAAGTCACCTTCATACAACTATTACATTAAGGATATTCCAACTTCACCCTCCAAAGAATCTATTTCTTTCTATATAAAGTGGTATTGGAAGATTGGAATAATAAACAATGAACTAATCTTGCATTACAAAAGCGTACACTTAAAGAACATACGTGAAAGAGAAAAATAAAAGAAGTGTTTCTCACACTTATACACTTAGAACATTTTCTTTGAACATCTTTGTTAAGTGTAACATTTTATTAAAACTTGTGTATCTGCTTTTTAAAGCATCTTGTAAACACAAACCTTGGTTATCTTAACATTTGGTTAATTTTTTTAGAACTAAGTTTAGTCAAAATTCTCAAGAAGTCAGTGACAATTAGTCTTTGAGATGTAATTCCTTGAGAGACTAGGGTATAGTTAGAATTTATCAAGAACTATTAGACTGTGTGTATTTGAGTTTGTTGTAATCATATTGATAATTGCAATAAGTCCTTATTGAGAAGGCAAAATCACTCATGCGGGTGGATTAGACGTAACTTAGTTAACAATGAATCAAGATAAAAAATACTTGTGTTATTATCTATATCATTATCATTGTTGTTTGTTGGATTGAAAAAAAAATTAAATTCAAAAACCCAATTCAAATCTCCTTTCTTGTGTTTCTTGCACTTGTACCTATTAGTTAACTACTTATAATTTTTGTAACAGGAATCCTTTTTAAGTGTGAATCTAGACAACAATTTATTATCTTTCAAGTACAAACTTTTTCTTCCAAGTTCACCAGAGCCATATCACAAATGAATCTAAATTTAGGATTCAATATTGTAATTTTTTAATTTTGAAGTGTTGGGTTATATAATCTATTTAGATATACAATAACACTTGCTCGGGCACAAGATTTTGAACACACAATTTAGGCTATTATACATACATGAAAATGAATAAAAGAATACTTAAATAGTGTTGTGGTCCCTGTAAGTTAGCGAGTTTTTGCGTTTTTTCCCTAAATATTTTTTTTTAGGTCTGAGTCCTCATATCTCATGTTTGTGTTGATTTTCGTCCCTAACGTTAGTAGCCTGTTAAAAAAACGCCGAGTTGGCTAACAACACTGACGTGAAATGATATTTTATTTTTCTTTTCTATATTTTGTAGACGTGGAATCAATTCTTTGGAGTTCATTTAAAGGAGGAATAAATCCAAAAAAAATTACCGTTTGCATCATCTTCTTCCTCTTCAAATATTTTTCTGCACTTTTTCTTGTCTTCTCTGTAACACGTGCTATGTTTTTCTTCTATGTAACAGCTCTCAGTCTCAACTCCCAGTTTGTGGTTGCAATAGAGAAATGCAGATGTTCAACTGAAATTCAAGTAAAAACCCTAAACGAAGATTCTGGAAATGTGTGGATTCGGGTGTAATGTCAAGTTGCAAGATATTCTTGTGTGATGATGAACTTGAGTGCAACATATCAACTGAACCAAAAATTTCAATTGCATGCAATTGCTCAGAAGTTGTGCAGGAATTAGGTTGCATCATCAAAGACATTTAAGCTAGTAAAAAAGAGAAGGTGAAATTGAAGTTGGAAAATGAAAGGAAGAAGACCAATTTGCTTAGGATGTTGTTGATTTTGTCATGGGTCTTGTTCTTCGCTTACCAAAAGTGGTAGTGAGTTCCATGTTCATGGTGTCTATAATTTTTTTTATGGTTTAGTCCCTATAAGATGACTATTTGTTGAATTTAATCCTTGTTCATGGTGTCTATTGGTTAAGAATTTTGTCCCTGAAATGTTTTGGCATTTTGCATTTCGTCCCTGTTTCATATTGTGTTGTTTGTATGTCATCACTTAATCTTAATGAAACGTTTCTATTTAATTCTTGTTTCTTACTTATGTTAGTGGGTTATAAAAATAGAATATAATGCTAAAAGGCATACCTGGTTGTGTCATATTTTCATAAAGCCAAAAGGCATAAGGTTGCAAAATACACAATAAATTGTCTCAAAAGCATAATTTGTCTTAGAATTAGATAACATAACTCTTATCTAAAGCATAACTTGTCTAAGAATTACACAAACAGAACATAACTTTTCTCAAATGCATAATTTGTCTTACGATTACATAAACATAATATAACATAATGCCATAGAGGCCAAAATACACCAATGCCAAAACCACGATCTCTTCTTCATGAAAACATAATCTTCTTCATGATTTCCTTATCCTAGAACTTCTCCTCAATTCCAATTTCCTTGAAATTTTAGGTTTGGTACTCTTCTTCTTCTGAAATAAATAGAATAATTAGAGGTGCTCATATAACACAAATCATTAGAATATTTTCCATGAAAATTTAGGTTTGGTACTCAACTGGTTTAAGACATCTAGAAGTAGATGAACTAGGTGCAGCAGGTACTTCATCTATGGTTGGAACAAGCACAAATAAAATATAGTCAGGTGCAGAAAATATTGTACCAGATGGAACAGGAGCACTCTGGGTTGATGTAGTAGGGACATTCTGAACTGATGTAACGGGGACACTTTGAGATGATGGAGCAGATACACTCTGAGACGATGCTGCAAGATTTGGTTGAGTTTGAGTAGCCTCAAAACCTACTGTAAGATTTGCAGCTAGCATTTTAAACCCAATGTCAACATCAGTTTGAGATACATTTGCTTCAGGATGTTCATTGGTAGCGGCATCAGTTTGATGACTTGCTTGGGTTTGTTCTTGAGTTACTTGGGTTTGTTCTTGACTTGTATTTGTAGACAATTATCTTGTTGCAACTTTCTTTGGCTTTCTCTGCAAATTTTTGGAAATCAAAACATTAAAAGGATTACTTGTTACATATACTTATAAAATTATGGACATTGACCATTATGTAATTGCCTCTTTGAATTCATCAAGTGATCTAAACTTCAATCCTACCTTGAACCTGTAACTCTTGCTCAAACCCTCCATCTTAAACCTTGGATACTTTGGTTCCTTCACATCACTAGAAATACCAAGGTCACTGCTACCAAGTTTATTACTAACATAATTGATATCCATCTCATTGTCCACAGCACTAGATGAAGCTATATTTTCAACACTAATTGGAATTTTCTTTGGAGTATATATGTGATTCCTTACTACAACTTTGACCCTTTTCTTTGGAGTATCTTGTTTTTCATTAAGATAAAAGAAATCATCCAACCCAAACGCCCCTCTCATCTTCACTATCATCAAATGATAAACCATTAAATTCAAAGTCAATATCTTCACTATCATCACTATCCTCATTTTCATGTGTATGAACATCATCTACTTCATTTGCTTCATCAGCTTGAAGACCACCAATACCATCACCATCATTACCTTGAACATTATCAACTTCATTTGCTTCATTAACTTAAACATTACCAACATCACTAGCTTCATTACCTTGAACATCATTAGCTTCATTAACTTGAACACCACTAACTTTATTAACTTGAAAATCACCAACATCACTAGCTTCATTACCTTGAACATCACTAGCTTCATTAACTTGAACATCGCCAACATCACTAGCTTCATTACCTTGAAAACCATTAGCTTCATTCAGTTGAACACCACCAACACCAGTAACTTGAACATCAGCAACATCATTAACTTGAACACTACCAGCATCATTAACTTGAACACCTGTGTTACCTTTAGGATCAACATATAGGTGCACTGCAGTGTTCATTCTCATGGCATATTGATATATCTCATTGGCATCAGCATCAATAACTATTGTACTATACATGTCTCTCTCATTGTTATACCATCATAGCTTATATTGTGAATGCTCAAGCTGAGTAATGTCTTTCACTATACCAGTTGCCTCAAATAAGCTCCATATATCAGGATCAATCTCTACTAAATGCTCATAACCCCCTTGTGTAGTATCTACATAGTCCCTTAAAAAACACCCCAGTAATGGAATATCAAATTGAAACTCATCACTTTCAACAAAAAAAACAGAGATAAATGCAGAGTATGAACAAAATAAGAATGAAAGATAAATGCCAAATATCACAGGTGAGATTGTCAACCAGAACGGTGTCGTCGTCGTATCGTGGTTGTCGTCTCACATTCGCCTCTGCCGTTCTCCAGTGGTCACCACATTTCTCTTCCAAAATATGAAAAACTTTAATTTACAAGGACTGATGTCAAAAAGTGTGTTTTGAATAATTTGTTGATTTTGGTGTTAACATAAGTCATTAGCCACGTTTGCCAAATATTAAAGAAAAGAAAAATAAAAGGTCATTTCCCGTCAGCGTTGTTAGTCAACTCAGTGTTTTTTTAACAAACTACTAACGTCATTGACGGAAATTAACACAAACATAAGATATAAAGACTCAAACCTACAAAAAAAATTAGAAACTATCCGCAAAAAACTTACTAACTTACATAGACCAAAACATTATTTAAGTCATAAAAGAATAACCAGACTAAATAATGTATATATTCAACATAGTTAATTGATATTTAATTTATGTGTGTGCATCTAAATAGTTATTATTTAGGTTGTGGCTATGTAAGTATTACTCTTTGATATAATGTTTTGTAATTTTGATTTAAATTATGGTTAAATATATTTTTGATTTCTCTAAATATCTCACACTTCATTTTTAATTCCTATAAAAAAAAGGATATATTTTGACCTCTACAAAAATTTTATGGATATAATTTTAGTCGTTATTATTTTCTAAAATTTTAAAAACTATTTAATTACTTCTAAACTTTTAAATTTTTGAATAATTTTTTTCATACGTGTTCAGATTATTATAATTTTTTTTTATCAAATTATATAATTTTTTAAAATGAGAAGAATTAAATATAAATTTTTTAAGTTTCATAAGATAATGATAAAAGTAATGAAATTATCGACTTATAAATCAAATTTTGAGTTTTTTTTTTAATGAATTTTTTATAACGTTTCTAAATATATGTGCAATATAATCATTCAAAAATTCACATTGGTTTAGAATTGGATCCTCTCATGCACTATATATTCAATCATCTCTCTTGTTCCTAATCTAACAGTTAAAAAATAAGAACGAATAATTAATTAAAAAAGACATTTAAAAAGAGAGAGAATATCAATTTTAGTATCACTTTTGAGATTTCCTCATAAATAAATAGTTTTTTTTTTAATCAAATAGTTTTCATTTCTATTTTATATATATATATATATATATATATATATATATATATATATATATATATATATATATATATATATATATATATATATATATATATATATATATATATATATATTTAAATAAATACAAGAATATACTGTGTTTTTTAAATTTAAAAAAACAAATTATAATCTTTCGGATATAATATACTATGTTATATATATATATATTTTTCAAATGTTCTAGTAGCAAAGATGTTTTCTTATAAATTTCTCCAAATTGTCTGGGTTACAAAGATTTCTAAAAATTCATTAACATTGAATCCTGTCATTAATTCAAATTAAAACGATGTCTATAACTAAAATTAAATCAAAGATTATAATGAGATAAAATCATAATCTCATTTCTTTAAATAAAAATTACTAGTAAAAACAACTTAGCAAATTCATAAGTCTGAATCATTTCTTTCTAGATATATATTCTCAGAAAAATACTAACAATTACTAATATCTCTATTTTTTAAAATAAAAAAACATATATTAATTTAAAAACAACTTAACCAATATATTTAATGTACATAGTCATAATTCATAAACTAAAATTTAAAATCTGCAACATAACAAAAACAGTTAGAATTTTCATACAAGAAAGAACTTGTAAAACAAAAATAATCACTACATCCACACAACTCTTGGATGAAAACAATAGCAGATCACTGTTGAAAATATGCCTTGTTTATGGATTATTTAACTTTGTAACATCTCCATGAATATTTTCTATAATTAAAAGGACATAAGTTAATAATTAAATAAATAACTTAAATATTGACGAAAAAAAACTTGAGTAGATAGCAGAATTTATATAATTTTTAAAATTTACCATCAATAATTTAGTAAAACAGTTGGTACCGAATTGAGTTAAAGTATTATTATTTTCCTACACAAAACATAAATTCATTCAATCACTAAATATTTCTTGGTACGTTCACACACTTAATCTAACATTCGCTTACAATGAATGGTATGTTGTATGAATTATTGAGCCAAATAGATGCAATTGAATTGGACACCTCATATTGAACTTGTGTTTGTGAATCACCTATGTCATAGTCTTTTTCTTTTCTTCTAAGTTGTGAATCACGCCATTTATTATTCTACACGACATAGAATAATAGAAAAATATGAATTTTTGTAGTTGAGTAAAAACATTAATTGAATGAAGTAATTCAACAATACCTCAATTTGTGAAGCTTTAGAGCCAACATTTTTCTTTTTTTTTTTGGAGGTTGAGATTCTACCCAACCTTTTGGACGATTTGAAATCTTTTTGCCTTCTCTTTTTTTGAATTCTTTTGCTTGTGCAAATCATCATGGGTGCTTGTAGACTCCTTAACTTTATCAATAAACTCATTCACCAGAGAAATATTAACTGGATTCTTTTAAAACTCTAGCATGTGCCTATCCAATTCATTAGTGATTTTGCGAAGGAATGTGAATGCTTCTGGACTTCTACATGTTTCAGTGGCTATTCTAATAAGGAGAGCAGAAATCTCTTTGTAGCATTGGGTTGTGGATAAATAAACACCTTCTTCCACATAGCTAACATCAACATTATGTGAAGTCTCACTTCTAGCTAACTTTGTCCACCTTTTTAGGATATAATGTTCTGGAACTGACTTGACATCCATATGAATAAAAACTCTCAAACAATGACAACAAACTATGTCAAAACTCTCAAACTTACGACAAGAGCAACAAATTGAATTCTTATCCAAATTAAGTGACACTCGCCACTCGCCCAAATTACTCTCATGGCAATAACACAATCAATTAAAGGTGGTTGCATATCAATGTTTTTCACAGAGCAATTTTCAAACAACTCATACTCGTGCTGGAATTGATAAAAAAAAATAATATGAGTATAAAGCTCAGACACTTGTTGTAAGATTTTTGAATATGAGTTCCTTAGTCTTGGAATCTTTTGTCGCACTTCATATTGGCACTTTAATTCATTATATCGCTTTTCTTCTATAAAATCCTCAAAGCGCTTAAAAAATTTGAATATATCCAAGTTCACATTCATAAATCCTTTAATACTCGCATTCACACTTTCACTAAGTTGAGTGCTTCTCATTCCTAATGTGAAAATTTTCTTCATATAACATGATTCTCACTTCTCTTTTATAGTGTATACTCTTTGCAACTAAGTGTTTTCTTTAACATCATAGATTACTAGAAGATTTCTCCAACCTTCTTCAAATTGGTCTTCATTTTCATATCCATACATACACTTCTTAAAATCACTAAGAAAATGAGATTCTCCTTTCATCAAATTTCCCAAGTGTTTGATGTAATTTTGCATTAAATTCCATGTACATAAGCCATGATAAGCTTCAGGCATAATCTCAATCAGTGCTCTTGTCATTGCATGGTCTTGATCAGTAAATATTTTTTGTGGCATTTTTTTTTGCTTATAAGCCTCTAAGAAGGTCTCAAAGAGCCACTTATATGACTCAATTGTTTCGTTATATAATAAAGCAGCCCAAAAAATCACAGTTTTTCGATGATGGTTAAATTCTAAGAATAGTGCTAGTGGGTTATGTGGACTATTTGTGCAATATGTTGAATCAAGAGAAGTAACATCATTAAAATACTCATAATAAATTAGCATCAGTGCATCTGCCCAAAACACATTGGTGATTTATTCTTCGGCATCCATTTTATATGCATGATAGAAAGTTGGATTTCCCACATACTTTCTTTGGAAGTATTGCAATAGATAACCGGCTTCTCCGTGTGCCATACTCCTTTGCCTTTTTCCCGAAGAAAATTCTTTTAATCAAGACAAATAAATCCCAAGTTAGTTCTAACTCCCACTTCTTTACTCATCAAATCAAACGACTTCCTTTGTTGTAATCCCGCTTCATCGGCTAAATCAATTTGATGACATTGAATTTGAGAGACTTTCCTTTGACATGGTAACATATGAGTTGTTTCTTGTAAATGTAAATTGTGATTATGTTCCTCCACAAAATCAATGACCATAAATTTACCATCCATATTCTTAATTCATAATCTTGCTTGACAATTTGTTCTGGTCTCCGACCTTGAATTGATTGTTTTATAATCCTGTTTATCTGGTTTTCGTAAACCTTCTTTACAATAAACAAACTTGTAAGAAGTAATTATACCATTTTTGTTCTTGTGATAACATTGTTTCCTCACTCCAAATCCAACTTTTCCACCATAATCAACCCAAAACTTCCAAGCATCTTCAATGCTATCAAAATGATTTATAACTTTGGTTTCCAATCTTCTTGCATTTTCTACACACAAAAGTTATGTATTTACAGTTTATAAAAATTCTGCATTTTACATACAACAATAGATATACTAACATTTGTAAAAAATTCCAAACAAAAAAAAAATTAATAAACCATAAACATATTATTTTACTGTAAAAATATATTATAAGGATATAATACTTATAAGCATTGGATAAATATCTTTTATTAATTCATAATTAGAAATATAAAATGAACAGAAACTAACCCTGTCCATTCAGTAACAACGGTGGAACCACTATTTTTTGTTGATAAAGATTGGTGAAGTCAAGTCTCCTAAATTTTTTTCAGAAATTTCCCTGTATTTTTATTTTATTGGTAGTGATGAATGTGAAGATTTTAAAAGTTAAAATTAAATAAATTAAAATTGAAAAAAGATGGAAGCATAAGAGGTAAAAAACAAAGAGTAGTTTTCATTGTAAATCTTGTCACATTCTCTCTCTTTTTAAATATCTTTTTTAATTAATTATTTCTTTTAATTTTTTAACCGCTAAAAAAAAGTAGTTTTAAAATTTTGTCACATTCTCTCTTTTCTTAAATGTCATTTTTAATTAATTATTCTTCATAATTTTTTAACCATTAGATTACGAACATAAGCGATGGTTGAATACATAATGTAAGAGAGGATCTAATTCCCATTGGTTTAACAATTGAGACTAAAACTATGTGTATAATTATTTTATATGGACCAAAAATAAAAGTTGATAAATTTATAGAAACTAAAAAATATTTAAAATTTTTAAATTATAAGATTATTAAAATAAAATAAAAATCAGTGAAATTTAAACTTCATTTTAATAATATTTTCACAAGGAAAAAATGCTCTAATTTATTTCAACTTGAATTCGAGTATTACAAAAACTATCTACAAACTCACACTTATGAATAGTTCTTTATTAAAAGTGTAAATATACTATTCAACCTTACTAATTTTATTTTGTTTTCCCTTTCGAAACTTTGTCTGGTTTTTAGCCAACCAATGGAAGAGTAATGAAGCATTTCTATGTTGAATTGTCGGAAAATGAATAACCACTATGAGTCCATGTTACATTGATATTGCTACCAATTTAGTACTCTATTTTTATCGCATATATTTTAGGGTTGCTAGGGAGTCTATGTCTATTAAATAAAATCTTGAATGTGATACATGTCATATGCAATGAATGACTAATTTTGATCAAACCTTCTTTGTAATCCTAAATTGATTTTGTAATGACCGACATATATAATTAATCAATAGCAACTATTAATGAATGAATGTTTTGTTTTTATGTAATTAATTAAACAATGTTTGTAAGACAAAGTAGAAGGGTTGTTAGTTGTATCTATATGTTTGTTTAATGAATCCATTTGCAAAATCAAGGATGATATTAAGTTCTCTTCCGATTTAATTAGCCAAGTACCCGAGTACTCTAAATCATCTTGGATCAATGAAGAAAATTAAGTACCCGATTTAATTATAAAATATGTAAATTGTTTGTTTTTTCTTATCTTTCAATTAACATATACAACCATTTAAATTGATTTAGAAGATAATAATCTAAAAAGTAAAATTATTCTTGAAAAACAACTTTTAGACGTTTTACTATTTTTCAAATTGCATAGATCTTGTAACTCATCCCTCACTCTTTAACATATAGAATTTTATTCAATGCCTCAAGTTTTTCAAAGCAATGTTCATTCTCTTATAGTTTATTTAGTAAAAAATTAATTTGTTGACTAATTTCGAGTCATCATCGTCACTATTATCATCATTATTTTAATCGATGATGATGCTTATTATGATGACAGCGATGAAGATGATTCAAAATTTCTTTACAAGTTTGATGTTTTGTAATATAAAATAGAAGAAAATAAACGGTTACTTTGAAGAACTTAACGCATTGAACCAAATTCTATATGTTAAATAACGAAGTTTGATGTTTTGTAATATAAAATAGAAGAAAATAAACGGTTACTTTGAAGAACTTAACGCATTGAACCAAATTCTATATGTTAAATAACGAGATATGAATTACAAGATGCATCCAATTCCAAAAACATTGATTGATCTAAGTTGATTTTCAAATATAACCTAATTTTCAAACTATCATTTCCTAAATCAATTTAAATGAAGGCATGTTTAGTGAGGAGTTAGTGAAACAAACAGTCTACATACGATAAAATAAACTCAACTAGAATTAAAAAACAAGAAAAATATTTTGAACAACAACAACATATCAACTCATAAAATGTTTCACAAACATTCCTTTTATTGAAAAGATTCGTGGAGAATGAAGACGAAGAAATGATCTACTTATCTTAGAATAAAATTCATAATGAAATGAGGATCAAACTTCGGTCCCGTCGGTCACTGAACCTAACTGGACGTGCATTGATTTTGCACTATCTTTCAAGGAAAGCGTTTACAATCCTTTGCAGACAAGCGACAGTTCCCAGCCGAGGAGCTTATCACCTACATTAAACCTTAAGACGTTGAGTCGCCGCACTCATTCTTGGGTGTCCCTCCGTGGACATATCATTTAAATCTTAAGACATTGAGTCGCCACATTCATTCTTGGGCGTCCCGCCGTGGACATATCATTTAAACCTTAAGACGTTGAGTCGCCGTATTCATTCTTGAGTGTCCCGCCGTGGACATATCATTTAAAAACCTTAAGACGTTGAGTCTCCGCACTCATTCTTGGGCGTCCCGCCGTGGATATATCATTTAAGACGTTGAGTCGCCGTACTCATGACTTAGGCGTCCCGCCGCGGACTATTTTACCCTTTAGTAAAAGAAGGAGCTGAATCGTATTCAGAAGAGTGTGAATCTTGAAGTATGAGGAAGTTCATTTTACCCTTTAGTAAAAGAAGGAGTTGAATCGTATTCAGGAGAGTGTGAATCTTGAAGTATGAGGAAGTTCATTTTATCCTTTAGTAAAAGAAGGAGTTGAATCGTATTCAGGAGAGTGTGAATCTTGAAGTATGAAGAAGTTCAATTTTATCCTTTAGTAAAAGAAGGAGCTGAATCGTGTTCAGGGCGCCGACCTTGAAGTATGAAGAAGTTCATTTTATCCTTTAGTAAAAGAAGGAGCTTAATCATGTTCAGGGCGCCGACCTTGAAGTATGAAGGAGTTTCATTTTATCCTTTAGTAAAAGAAGAATTTGAATCGTATTCCGGGCGCCGACCCTAGATATGAAGAGGTTTATTTATCAGATGAGCGACAATTCCCTGCATTGGAGCTTATCAATCAATTATCCACAGATAAGCGGCAGTCTATTTATTTGAGAGCTTATCTAGTTTGACATATAAGTCCCTTCCGACGATAAGTGGCAGTTCTCTCTCGAGAAAGCTTATCATGGCGTTTCCCATTAAAGTCCATTTATTTTGGCATACAGCCGGTTTTACCCTGTATATTTTCTACGGATTCCTGAAAATTCCCGGATTCCTGAAAATTCCGTTCGATCCTGTCATGAGGGAAAGTTTACAAAAGCTCAGATGTTATTCTTTGCTCAATGCTTCAGCGTGTTGTTAATCGATCCTACAGTCGTGCAGATCCAGTTTTATCTTTTACCCTAGAGCATCATCCGGTCACGCATGAATCTGTTGAACAATTACTCTTAGATATTCCCCAGTGGAGGCTGTCTCACCGGTGCCATCTCCATTGAGGATCTCGTTCTTACTATTCCCTTTCTAAAAGTGACAATTGGTCGTGCTCGCAACAGTTGACCATTATCTTTAGAATT
>OZ012735.1:263282485-263462797 GCA_963859935.3 Lathyrus sativus
CTTGCTTGGGGGTATCTTTGTTGTGAGATAAGTCCTACACCCGGACTTGAGTGAACTTATTATAGGAGGTGATAGATTCGATGGGGCTTATAGGGAGTTGAATCCCGACCAAGCCGACTTGAGAATCACCGCTCAGTTGAGGCCCTTTTGAAAGGTAGTTCTGTTGAACGAGTAATCGTGAAAACACTTACTATCTTCGATGGGAGCCTATGATACTGGGGACCGTAGTTACCTTAACATCACCTTGGCCTTATCTAGGATGTAGTGCGGGGACTATGAGGGAGTAATCCCAAAATAGTTGCTACGCGATGCTACACTCAAAAGAGGTTCTCTTGAGAATATTATTAACCACCGAGTCAATTGGGAAATTGATAATATTTGAAAGATGGACTGATGACCTTGGGCACCGATTTAGAACCCTTGTTCTGCAGGTACAACTAACCTTAGTACATACCCTATGGGGATGGGTAGACCCTAACTCCTTGCACATGAATTTAACCTAGGACTTTGTATATGTGCATTGCATCCATAAAGCATCACATTGCATTACATTTCATGGTATTCAAACCTTATTTATGAATATCGAAGGATACTATGGATTACAATAAAAAAAAACACTTTGAGATATTCTTTTAAAAGTCTTAAGCTAGATGACCTAAGGAAGCTAGGATCTTTAGTCCAAGATCACGACGGATTTCAAAACCGGTATGGAAGGTTGTTATCTCTATTGGAATTAAAAGTGAATGAAGGACTTCTTTCGGTTTTGCTACAATTCTATGATCCCGACTACCCTTGCTTCACCTTCCCCGATTATCAGCGGCAACCTACTTTGGAAGAATATTCTCAGCTTGTAGGGCTGTTTATTTTGGATAAGCCTTTGTTCCCTTTCTTGGAGAAGGACCCTAAAGAACAGGATATTGCTAAAGCCACATGTTTGAAGGTATCTGACATTACGGAGAATATGACTCATAAGGGTGAAATTTTTGGGTTACCTACAAAGTTCCTAATTGAGAAAGCCCAATATTATGCCGATCATTGGAGCATGCCTACTTTTGAGACGATTCTTGCCTTGCTTATCTATGGAGTGTTGCTTTCCCCTAGTTTTGAAGGATTTGTGGACCTGAATGCCATCAAGATCTTCATGCGAAGGAATCCAGTACCAACCTTATTGGGTAACACTTATCATTCAGTCCATCTCCGAAACCTTCGTGGTGGGGGGATGATTACCTATTGTGTGTCGTTACTGTACAAGTGGTTTATTTCGCACTTGCCTAGATCCGGTCCTTTTTGGAATCCCACTCAGGGATGTTGGTTACAAAAGGTTATGGCTTTAACACACTCCGATATCGATTGGTATAATCGCATGTACAATGGAATATTACTCATTGATAATTGGGGAGATTTCGCTAACATTCCTTTACTCGGTTTTTATGGAGGAATAAGCTACAATCCAGTCCTAGCTCGCCGATAGTTAGGGTATCCCTTGAAAGAACCGCCTAAAAGTATCTACGTAGAGAAGATTTTCTTCGAATACAACAAAGAGCTTCAAGATCAGATTGTGTCTTCCTGGCGTCACTTGCATAGGAAAGGTCGAGAAAGTATGGGAAGGCCTAATTGTGTGTCCATGGAACCATACCTTCAGTGGGTCCGAGACAGAGCTATCCAGTTGAAGATGCCTTATCCTCGCCAGAATCCTTTACCTCCAAGAGAGGAACCTATTCGATATTTCATGTCCGAGGCTGAAACGTTGAAGATCGCTTTGAAGAAAGCTCAACATGAAGCAGAAGCATGGAAGAACAAATACCATGTGGCGGTCAGCGAGTACGACGAACTTCAAAAACAGCTTCAGTTGAAGAATGAAGAGGTACTCTCCTGCAAGAAGAGAAGAATCTACGAGGATTTATTTTCCTCCGAATTCCCGCCTACTCCTTGAAGTTGTGGACATTGCTTCCTTAGGGCTTTATTAGCTTTTATTTAGCTATTTAAAGATATTATTTGTAATCCAGTTTTTCAAATTAATAAATAAAATTTCTTTGGTATTCTGCAATATTCGTAAACATTTGAATTCCATGAAACCTTTCATTCGCATTTTGCATTTTAACATCATATTTTTGCATTACATGTGTCTCCCGGTGGCTTATCCTCGGTTCTCTCGCTTTCCAGTTTTGTCACCCTGGGTCCTCCATATCAGTACAACACTAGAGCCCAAATTGGAAAAAGGATGGAAAGACAAGCTCAAGAGATCAGCCGTGTCAACCATGAACTCGAAGATCTTCGAGGAAGTGTAGGGCAGATTATGAAGATACTACAAGCTCTTAATGCAAAGATGGATTCTCAGCCCACTGTTGTTTCTGAGATCACCCATACTGTTGTGGATCCTCAACCAGCTGTTACTGTTGAGAACATACCTCCTCATGGTCTTCGACCCAGTTTGGTGCCTCCTACTATTGCTCAACCAGTTCGACGAGTTACTCCCCCGAAGTGCAAAACTCCGAACTTTGACCATTATAAAGGATCTACACGTCCGAGGAATCGCTCGATGGCTGCTCATCAACCTGGGAAATATCAGCAGAATTATGTTCAAGATTATCCGGTTCAGTATGCTCAACAACCCTATGTAGCTACTGTTGCACCTCCTTTCAGTCCTCAATTTCCTACCTATCAGCCTGTGCAACCGGCCTCGGTCTATCAGCATCTGGTTTATCAACAACCTCCTATTTATCAGCCTGCACAAGCTCCTATCAACTGTCAACGAGCGCCCAATTCTCCTGCTTATCAACAGCCTAAGAATCAGACACCTAGTCAGAATGCTCCGATTAGGAGGCAATACAAGCCTTGTCCGCTGATTCCGATGACTTTCACCGAGTTATATCCTTTCTTAATGCAACGTGGTCTGATTACTACCCGAGCATTAGGTCCACCTCCCAATCCTTTTCCTGCCAACCACAACGCCGCCGCTCATTGTTTATTTCATGAGGGTGCGCTTGGTCACGATTTGGAAGGGTGTTACACGCTCAAAAGCATTGTCAAAGATTTTTTGGAACAAAAGATATTGTATTTCGATGATCCTCAACCAAAGATCAAGACTCCTCTCAAGGTTTTCAACATATCTTAGCCAATTACTTCTCCCGTGAATCTGCCAAAGCCGGTAGTTGTTCAGAAGCCTAGTCCATTTCATCTCAGCAGTCCTCAAGATGATGTGACCCTGATCGACCAAGAATCTGAGAGAGTTAGTTTGAAGGAAGATTCAAAGACTGATAATGAAGCAGTGACATATATAGCTGGGGCAAGCGAGACGACTCATTCCAGTGAGTCTCCGCCAGAAGAAACCACTACTACTATGCCGGTCTCAGATGCAAAGACTTCATAAACACATTTAGAGGAATCTGTCTGACAATTCATTTGTTTATTTATATGTACTTTTCTTTGATTAAGCATAATTAGCATGTACGAACTTGTTGATTTTGGAATAATTAATGCATATGTTTGTCTTGAATAAATCCATTCGTTTCACTCACAAAAAATATTTTTTCATAAACTTGTAATGCCAACTTCACCCGATCTTTTGCTTTGATAGAGAATTGGGAGGAGGATGATGAACTAATAACATCATATCTCTTGTCGTATGCTTTCGATTGAGACATGCTGATGATGTAAGGCATTGTTTCAAACCCCAAAAACAATGGAGATATAAGGACGATAATCCCTCTTTACCCCCTTTGCGCCGTGAAGTAGGAGTTTTCTTCTTTTCCAAATTAAAACCCTCATTTTAACCTGGGGCAGGGTAGTTTTTCAGTTAAATTGATCGAGCGCTCAGACTCTCAAAAAGGAGGAGCGAACCTTCGAGAATCTATCCCTAATATATTAGGAGAAGAGAAGTCAAAAGCCAATGACTATCTCTCTACTACTAAAAGAGTGGGGCAGTCACAAGCCTTTCAAAAGAGTCACACGACTTATATTCAACAAAAAAAATATAGCCCGCTAAGTCAAAACCTATGAAGGAGACTTAGGCAAAACTGGGGCATCCCGCTGGACTCCAAAGTCAAATTCAAAAGACGTCGTCCAGGAAAAAGTTAAGGAATAAAAGCAAAATGAGGGTACCTTAAAGAATCCCCAATAAAGAACAAATTCGTGTGACCAATCGACAAAAGAAACTAGGTGAGTGACTGCCATGTCCAAAGTCGTTGATAAGTTCTCGACCATATCAAATCCGATTGAGATATGAGTGCTCGTATCCGATTAACTGAATTAGGATTGGAGAACATCATGAAGGATAGGTGGGTACAAATAATTTTGAGCCTTTATCCTTTGTTTCTTAAACCGTGAACCAAGCCGCGATACAACATTTAAAAGACTTAATTGAAGTAGGGATTCTTTTGAAAGCATACTCGACGAGATAACGTTTCCTAACTCCTATAAGCTATGCTCAATTTACCGTTGGCCTTACAAATTAAATTCATATCCTAGCTATGTGACTTCAGTCACGAGTTATAGCGATATCCTTTTTCAAAATAAAAACAAAATTTTTCAAGACAAATATTGTTGCATTGATAGTTTCAGGATAGCATTTCACGCGTGTTGATTTTGCTTGATATCTTAGAAACTTACATACATACATCCACAATGGAACTCGGAGATCCTGCTAAACAGGGGCAGGTGGTTTCCAAATCATTTACCAATGCGAGCCTTACATTCTTAAGAGTTGTTCTTGTAGACTCGGTCGTAACACGGTTGATCCATGCCAGTTACATCGAGATCTGACATATCTCTCCAAGAGTTTGAAAACAGTGGGGCAATTGAACCCCATATTCTCTGTAAAATTCTCTCGAGATGACTTTCTTACAAAGCGGATTCTCTAGGGCATGATATTTTTCAAAATGGCGACTACTACAAAGTCCATTAAGATCAAAACTAGCTTGTTTTGCGGCATTCTTCATGTACTCAATGGATTTTACTCCCAACGATCTTCATTCCCCAGTAAATCTCATCGTCGCAGAATCTACGTCTTAATCATTGCCTCATGATGCGTCCGCAAGTGCACGAAAATATCGAAGTAATATAAAATATTGTCGACCCACATGGATCAATGTCGACCTACCGTTATCTATTGTTACGACGTAAAGCTAAGGCTAATAGAATTTAGAAAGTTAAATGCGAATGAAATTAAATGCAAAGAAATAAAGATTTTTCTAGTTTTAGAAATAGCGGTAAAGGGATGTCGGTATGTAATGTTTTAGTTTTCGGGGATTCGACAGGTCAGTGATGCTTTTTAGTCTTTGCAAACACTTTTCAGAAGAAAATACTCGTTTAAAGACCTTCGTCTCACGATGGTTGTTGACTCTAGTCATGACTCTAAGGCGGAATGTACGCTTTCGCTGTCCCATTCGGGGTTAAAATCACTTTTTGAAAACAAATAGATTCTAATTTCTTTTAAAGCGCTTTCGCTGTATTTAAAATAAATGCCTAGTTTTTTACTATCTGGTTTGAACCCCAACTTTCGCGTGTCGGTTCGTGCCTTAATGAGTTTCCTACTGTCG
Organism: Lathyrus sativus; assembly: GCA_963859935.3. Lineage (NCBI taxonomy): Eukaryota > Viridiplantae > Streptophyta > Magnoliopsida > Fabales > Fabaceae > Lathyrus > Lathyrus sativus. The sequence continues at coordinate 263,288,023 of OZ012735.1, forward strand.
TGGCAAAACTACTGTAAATAATCTCTCGCTTTCGCGACGAAGGTTCATTTAGAGGATTTTGATTAAAAACTATAGCCAGAAAGGTGTTTATAGAAAGGGAAGGAAAACACTGGTTACTATCGAATCGTCCTACTAATTTATTACATACCGACTTATGCGGTTTAGCTAAACATGGTAATTAATGCAAACGGAAATAAACATAAACAGGAAGACGATAAAACATACATTATTACAGAAAATAAAGTAATAATTAAATAATGAAGAACCTGGAAAGTAGTACTGAAATTGAAGAGTAGTCCTCCACAATGTTGGCAGGATTCTACTTTGGCCAAATAAAATTGCAGAAAGAAATACAGTACTCTGAACTAAAAGGAAAATGAAAAGGAAATAAAAGGAACGATAAAAATGGGAAAATGACTTCAACGGAACCTTGGCAGCCCTTCGGGACGTAGAATCCACCCCTTCAATGCTGTGAATCTCAGGCCTATTTATAAGAGATATTTCCTTTCTCAACTTCCAGAGATCATGCAAGAGTTATGGGGATAATGGGAGTAACTTCCAGTAGTGGGCAGTTGGTGGAGAAAGTGTAGGAGAAAAGGAGGAAGTCGTAGGAAGAAATTAAGTTGGACGTGCTCGTGGTCACTTCTATTTTTGCACATTACTGAACTTGGGGTCGTGACGGTCGTGACACTCTTGTGACGAACGTGTTGCACGTGACGACCGTGAGGGTCTGTGACGAGCGTCACACGCACAAAATCCATTTCTCTGTTATTTTCTGTTTTTCTTCTCTCTTTTCCTTCCATTTCTTCTTCTTTTCTTTCTTTAATCCAAATTCTCCACAATCTGCACAACAAAGTAAATTAACCGTAAACTAGAACATAAATCAAGATAAATTAACAATAGTCACAAATAAATGCATGTAAATTAAGCCAAATAAACGATACGATTTCGCATCATCAAACACCCCCACACTTAAACCATTGCTTGTCCTCAAGCAACCAACCAACACGGTAAAAAGAAATAAGCATAGTTCGAAACAAAAACATGATGAGACTCTAATCATACGTGGCTGCTAGGCTAATGTTAGATCGATAGGTACTAAATATCAATACCAAGGATACCGTAACGACACAATTTCAAAAACTCCCTACTTACGCAAACCAATCGGAATCATGCCATCACATTAAGCTCGTTATCCATACACATTCATAGCAAGTAAACCTATTAGTGACTATGATCTCGATGCTATTTCATTTTTTCTCTGCAAATATGCTTAAGCATCAATTGAACTTAAAGAGTTTTTACAGTTAGGCTAAGTGCTCGGGTGAGGAGCACCTAACTTAGAAGGAACATGTCTTTTTCTTCATAATTTTTTTTTGTTTCTTAATTTCTCATTTTACACTAGAGATCATACACTTATTTGCATCGGTTTCTTACTTAGTATATTTAGGATGATGCTGACTGCTTAAATAAACTACTTAGGGATTACTACAAGAACCTGGAGCTTTAAGGTTTCGGCATAATGGGTACTCAAATTGATTTTGCATATTTAGGGGGTTAAGGGTGTCAAGACGATATCAATTTTATCAAAACTTTCCCACGTTTTTCTAACATAGCCTGGACAGCCTATATACTTTCAGAGAACCATGTCATGAATCGAAGAAAAAATTTGTTGGAGGTTAGAATTTTGAAATTTTGGGGAAATTGAATAACAAGCGAAAACAACGCATAAAGACTCGACAGCACATGCAAAGACTTTGACATAATGTTAAAAATAGATAAAATTCCTAGAAGCATGAAATAAAATGTAAAACAATAGAGTTCCTCCCCCACACTTAAACCAAACATTGTCCTCAATATTTTAGTAAAAGGTGGAAAAGGAAAGATAGAACCTGTATGAATGCTACTGCTCTTGCTATCCTTGTCTTTGTTGATCACTTCTACTTCGGCGGCGGGCATTTTGAGATACCTTTGTTTGTGTAATTCTCGAACCAGCTCATCATGTTGCTCGCGTCAAGAGGAAGTACTCATCATCAGTGTTCACACCAGCAGCGACACTCGTAGGAATGTCCGTGGGCATAGCTCATCTTCTCAGATCGTCATCTAGAGAGTTTTCGCTTAGATATAGCTAAAGAGTAAAAAGCGATACATTTCTTTATTTTCTGCAAATTTAAACAAACAAATTAAAATAAAGACCTTGTGGGTTGCCTCCCACACAACACTTTGTTTAATGTCGATAGCTCGACGGCCAAGGAGTGCAAGTACTCATGGTTGTTCTTTCGAGAATGGTTCCTCGATCAAACTTTGAATGGTCTTTGGTTTCCATGGCTACTTATCAAGCCATCTCTCATATCCCTCACCTTTTCTTTTCTTTCTTCTATAGGGTGGTTCATTGTTTTGAACTTGTGGTGGTGGTTCTGGATATATCCTAAGTATCAGTTTTTCAAATTTGGGCTTAGCTATTTCATCCACCACCTCAAAATTTAATCTTACCCTTTTAACAGTAATGATGACCCTAGTTTCATGGTCCTTGAATTTTCTTTTGTTATGAAGGACCTTAGACAAAGGTGCATTAGTGTGGATATTTTCCAATACCTCCACATATGTTTTGGATTTGGAGTTTACCTTAGCTTCCACATCCCTTTGTGGGAAAGAAATAGGTGGGGTATAGGGAGGAGGGACAACAATAGGTGCTTCCTTCTCTACCTCTTAGACAACCTCCCTTTCGGGTGGTGTCGGTGGATTTTTCACAATAATTATGCTTTTCTCACAAAAACTCTCCTCAGACTCATGATCACTCTCCCTAGGATTTTCTAACTGTTCTTCCTTAATGGTTGTTACGACATTCACATGTCCTTCTGGGAAGGGTCCTAGAGGTGTTGTCTAAGCAGGGAGGTTTGAGTTTCCAAAGCCTTGCTGTGAATCGCGAGGGAATCGACCATATTGCTCATCTTCTTGAGATTTTCATTAATCTGGAGATGTTGCTTTCTGAAATCTTCATTTTGGAGAGTTTGTGTCTCCACAAAGCGTTCCATATAAATTCTATCCTGGAGTGAGTAAGCATCGCATCAAATTCTTCTAGTAATTGTTCGAGGTTAGACATGTAGAAATCTTGCGGCTCCTCGCAATATTGAGAGTCTTCATTGTAGAGGGAATTTGGGTGAGAATGCGTCGAATTAAAATCTTCTAATAATATTTCGAGGTCATATTTAAGCAGATCTTGTGGTTCCTTGAAATATTGGGGTTGGTGGTTATAATATTGGGGATGGTTGTTATAAGGGAAATATGGGTTATACATAGTGATTTAGATAAGAGCGCCTTAGTCTATACTATGCAACAACGAAATCACAATATTGACTATTGGTCCCCAGCAATGGCGCCAAAAACTTGATGCGTCCGCAAGTGCACGGAAATATCGAAGTAATATAAAAGATTGTCGAACCCACAGAGACCAATGTCAACCTACCGTTATCTATTGTTATGACGTAAAGCTAAGGCTAATAGAATTTGGAAAGTCAAATGCGAATGAAATTAAATTCAAAGAAATAAAGATTTTTCTAGTTTTAGAAATAGCGGTAAAGGGATGTCGGTATGTAATGTTTTAGTTTTCGAGGATTCGACAGGTCACTGATGCTTTTTAGTCTTTGCAAACACTTTTCATAAGAAAATACTCGTTTTAAGACCTTCGTCTCATGATGGTTGTTGACTCTAGTCATGACTCTAAGGCGGAATGTACGCTTTCGCTGTCCCATTCGGGGTTAAAATCACTTTTTGAAAACAAATAGATTCTAATTTCTTTTAAAGCGTTTTCACTGTATTTAAAATAAATGCCTAGTTTTTTACTATCTGGTTTGAACCCCAGCTTTCGCGTGCCGGTTCGTGCCTTAATGAGTTTCCCATTGTCGTGGCAAAACTACTGTAAATAAACTCTCGCTTTCGCGATGAAGGTTCATTTAGAGGATTTTGATTAAAAACTACGGCCATAAAGGTGTTTGTAGAAAGGGAAGGAAAACACCGGTTACTATCAAATCGTCCTACTAATTTATTACATATCGACTTATGCGGTTTAGCTAGACATGGTAATTAATGCAAACGGAAATAAACATAAACAGGAAGACGATAAAACATACATTATGATAGAAAATAAATTAATAAGAACCTGGAAAGTAGTACTGAAATTGAAGAGTAGTCCTCCACAATGTTGGCAGGATTCTACTTTGGCCAAATAAAATTGCAGAAAGAAATACAATGCTCTGAACTAAAAGGAAAAAGGAACGATAAAAATGGGAAAATGACTTCAACAGAACCTTGGCAGCCCTTCGGGACGTAGAATCCACCCCCCTCAATGCTGTGAATCTCAGGCCTATTTATAAGAGATATTTCCTTTCTCAACTTCCAGAGATCATGCAAGAGTTATGGGGATAATGAGAGTAACTTCCAGTAGTGGGCAGTTGGTGGAGAAAGTGTAGGAGAAAAGGAGGAAGTCGTAGGAAGAAATTAAGTTGGACATGCTTGTGGTCACTTCTGTTTTTGCACGTTACTGAACTTGGGGTCGTGACGGTCGTGACACTCTTGTGACGACCGTGTTGCACGTGACGGCCGTGAGGGTCTGTGACGAGCGTCACACACACAAAATCCATTTCTCTGTTATTTTCTATTTTTCTTCTCTCTTTTCCTTCCATTTCTTCTTCTTTTCTTTCTTTAATCCAAATTCTCCACAATCTGCACAACAAAGTAAATTAATTGTAAACTAGAACATAAATCAAGATAAATTAACAATAGTCACAAATAAATGCATGTAAATCAAGCCAAATAAACGATACGATTTCGCGTCATCACATTAACACAGTCCCCAGAGGGACTTTAAGCCGACACAGTCCCCAGCGAGACTATAAGCTGATAACACTTTGGATCGAGCCGGTAATTTCCTAGACTACAGAAATCATACTAGCATCTTCCCAGTGATAGTCCTCAGCGAGACTTTAAGCTGTCCACACTTTTGGGATCCATCCGATAAATCCCTAGTGACTCTCAAGACTGCAGAGATATCCCCGGTATCATCCAAGTGATATATGTTCTTGAAGACCCATTCTCAGTGGAATTATCTGTTTCTCGGTGAAATTGCCTTACCTTCCTCAAGAATATTCCCTAGGAGATTGCAATTTTCTCCCCAAGAAGTCAGGATACTTTCCCCAGGAATGTCTGTTAATTTCTCCCCATTGAGCCTGATGATCTCTCCTCAGGGAAGTTCGATATACTTTATTCCCTAGTTGGATGTACCTTCTCCACAGGAAGCCGATGTACTATCCCCAGGAAGATGCTAGACTTTCATTCATGAAGTTTCCTAGCTCCACACCTTCCCTATACAGTGGATATATATTTTATCTCCAGAAGTCTCTGATCCTAAGAGTTCTTTGGTTGATTATGGTTCATGATAGCAACCCCTCCCATCGCATCCCCAGGCGGAGATCATGTGTCCCCAGTTGAAGTCACGGTATCGTACTCTCCAGTGAAGTCGTATCATATCCCCATGTGGAAATCATGAGATTTTATCCCCAGGGAAGTTGTAACTTTGAAGCAAGATTGGGTCCTACCATCAAATATTCTTATCCCTCGATAGACGTACTATTGTAGAGGTCGCAAGGTATTCCTATAGAGATGTTTATTTCATCTCATGTCTCCTCTCTCATCTGTTTTGTCAGCATATGCATGAGCCTAAGCATTGCATACTCATTGCATGACATTTTCATACACACGAACATACACACTCGTGTACACTTTGGCATACGCATTAGCATCTACATTGTTTGGCTATTTGTCGTCATCCGTTGTCGTTACCACCGAGTAACTGGGTTGTCCGCTCTCTCCAAGTAGGTCGTCAGCCCTAAGCATAAAATACTATTTATTTCAAGCTAATCCCCACAGAGTTCAACCCTCGTGGACGACGGTTATTCCAGTTATCTTTCCTCGATAGGATAAGATAGTTCCCATCTGAGCTCCTTTCCTCAATGGAGTCTTGTTTGACAGTTCTTGCTAGCCCAGTTCTAGATCGAACTTCAGTCCCGTCGGTCACTGAACCTAACTGGACGTGCATTAATTTTACACTATCTTTCAAGGAAAGCGTTTACAATCCTTTGCAGACAAGCGACAGTTCCCAGCCGAGGAGCTTATCACCTACATTAAACCTTAAGACGTTGAGTCGCCACACTCATTCTTAGGCGTCCCGCCATGGACATATCATTTAAACCTTAAGACGTTAAGTCGCCGCACTCATTCTTGGGTGTCCTGTCGTGGACATATCATTTAAACCTTAAGACGTTGAGTCGCCGCATTCATTCTTGAGCGTCCCGCCGTGGACATATCATTTAAAAACCTTAAGACGTTGAGTCGCCGCACTCATTCTTGGGCGTCTCGCCGTGGATATATCATTTAAGACGTTGAGTCGCCGTACTCATAACTTAGGCGTCCCGTTGCGGACTATTTTACCCTTTAGTAAAAGAAGGAGTTGGATCGTATTCAGGAGAGTGTGAATCTTGAAGTATGAGGAAGTTCATTTTACCCTTTAGTAAAAGAAGGAGCTAAATCGTATTCAGGAGAGTGTGGATCTTGAAGTATGAGGAAGTTCATTTTATCCTTTAGTAAAAGAAGGAGCTGAATCGTATTCAGGAGAGTGTGAATCTTGAAGTATGAAGAATTTCAATTTTATCCTTTAGTAAAAGAAGGAGCTGAATCGTGTTCAGGGCGTCGACCTTGAAGTATGAAGAAGTTCATTTTATCCTTTAGTAAAAGAAGGAGCTTAATCATGTTCAGGGCGCCGACCTTGAAGTATGAAGGAGTTTCATTTTATCCTTTAGGAAAAGAAGAATCTGAATCATATTTCGGGTGCCAACCCTAGATATCAAGAGGTTTATTTATCAGATGAGCGACAATTCCCTCCATTGGAGCTTATCAATGAATTATCCACATATAAGTGACAGTCTTTTTATTTGAGAGCTTATCCAGTTTGGCATATAAGTCCCTTCCGATGATAAGGGACAGTTCTCTCTCGAGAAAGCTTATCAGGGCTTTTCCCATTAAACTCCATTTATTTTGGCATACAGCCGGTTTTACCCTGTATATTTTCTACGGATTCCTGAAAATTCCGTTCGATCCTGTCATGAGGGAAAGTTTACAAAAGCTCGGATGTTATTCTTTGCTCAATGCTCCAGCGTGTTGTTAATCGATACTACAGTCATGCAGATCCAGTTTTATCTTTTACCCTAGAGCATCAGCCGGTCACGCATGAACCTATTGAACAATTACTCTTAGATATTCCCCAGTGGAGGCCGTCTCATCGGTGCCATCTCCATTGAGGATCCCGTTCTTACTATTCCCTTTCTAAAAGTGAAAATTGGTCGTGCTCATAACAGTTGACCATCACCTTTAGAATTCCCCGTGTCGCGCTGTTTCCCTAATGCGTCATATTCCCCAGTGTGGTTCGTTCATCGCGTCTGTCCCCTGTGTCGTTGTGTCGTCTGCATCTTTGCATTTATCATTCCATCATACGCATCATACTATGTTCATCGCATTGTTAGCATTATCTCTTGTTTTGTTTTGTCTATAGCATTGCATATCACAGCATCTAAGGGCAAAATTTTCGGTTATCTATATTTAAATCCCTCCACCATGATTTCTCGAGCCTACGTCGCTCAAATCATCTGGTGAAATTATTTAAATAGGGGCAACTGTAATACCCCATATTTTGCCCTAAGATTTGTCGTTTCATCCCGCATTCCATTGCATTTTTGCATCGCATTTAACCAGTCACTAACAAGTTTGTGTAGTTGGTTTGATTTTGCAGGAAGATATCATGTGGCGCGTGCTTTAGTTCATGAAGGGTAAAACGGTCATTTGTTTGCAGTCGGCTGTCAATTACGAACTTTGAGCTGTAGTCAGGAGATTTGAGCCGTTTGGTATTGTCGATGTGAGTCGGGGCTGAAGTTAGCTGGAGGATATGTTCTTGTTGACGAGTTGGTTTTGTTTCGAGAAAATTGTTCGTTTGAGTTGCCGGAGAGATTTAGTCGGAAGTTCGTATCGAAGACAGGATTAGTCAGATAATTTGGATAGAAAAAGAATTTTAGTGATTGTTTTCATTTCATTTTAAATCAACAAAGGACAAAAGTATTTTCATTTTTGTTATTTCATTAAATCAAAATTTTAGATTCATTTAAAATTAAGTTTATTTGTTAAATCAAATTTTATTTTTAAATTCATTTTCATTTTTATCATATTTTATTCTAATTTAATTTCATCATTTCATTTTATCAAAAAAATCAATTTCACTTTTAACTCATCTTTAGCTTTTTTATCTTTTCATTTAAAATAAGTAGTTTCATTTAATAATTTTAGTATTTATTTTTCATTTAAATTTAAGGTAATTTTATTCCATTTTTTATATTAGTTTTATTTGCATATTTCACTTTTAAAGTGGAAACTACTTATTTTAAATGAAAAGATAAAAAAGCTAAAGATGAGTTAAAAGTGAAATTGATTTTTTTGATAAAATGAAATGATGAAATTAAATTAGAATAAAATATGATAAAAATGAAAATGAATTTAAAAATAAAATTTGATTTAACAAATAAACTTAATTTTAAATGAATCTAAAATTTTGATTTAATAAAATAACAAAAATGAAAATACTTTTGTCCTTTGTTGATTTAAAATGAAATGAAAACAATCACTAAAATTCTTTTTCTATCCAAATTATCTGACTAATCCTGTCTTCGATACGAACTTCCGACTAAATCTCTCCGGCAACTCAAACGAACAATTTTCTCGAAACAAAACCAACTCGTCAACAAGAACATATCCTCCATCTAACTTCAGCCCCGACTCACATCGACAATACCAAACGGCTCAAATCTCCTGACTACAGCTCAAAGTTCGTAATTGACAGCCGACTGCAAACAAATGACTGTTTTACCCTTCATGAACTAAAGCACGCGCCACATGATATCTTCCTGCAAAATCAAACCAACTACACAAACTTGTTAGTGACTGGTTAAATGCGATGCAAAAATGCAATGGAATGCGGGATGAAACGACAAATCTTAGGGCAAAATATGGGGTATTACAGTTGCCCCTATTTAAATAATTTCACCAGATGATTTGAGCGACGTAGGCTCGAGAAATCATGGTGGAGGGATTTATATATATATATATATATATATATATATATATATATATATATATATATATATATATATATATATATATATATATATATATATATATATATATATATATATATATATATATATATATATATATATATATATATATATATATATATATATATATATATATATATATATATATATATATATATATATATATATATATATATATATATATATATATATATATATATATATATATATATATATATATATATATATATATATATATATATATATATATATATATATATATATATATATATATATATTACAAAAATTAAATAAAATTACAAAAAAAAATATAAAAAATAAAATTACATTTTTATCCAAAAGTTCCTAAACTAATCTTCGTGTCTTCTTCGATTCCGAGCTTCCGACCGACTTTTTCGAACCTGCAAAATCAACAAAGCAAATAATTTTTCGGTTAATTTTTGCGTCCCGACACCTTCAGAATATTTTCATCATTAGGTGTGTCGGGAAGGTAACAGAGTGTATCGAAACCGATTCCCGACTCTATTTCGGCTAAAAGCCGAAATTAAGCCGTTTTCGTTCTTATCTGAGGCAACCGAGAAAGAGACAAAGAGATAATGAAAGTGCTTCTAAAATAAGCTGGTTCGAAAAGCGCTTATTGATCGCGACTTTCTATGTCTAATACAACTTAACTGCATGTGCACAGTCTATCGCGTAGTAATAAAAGATATTGATCCCACAGGGACTCGTAATCAAACTAGTGTTCTCGGGAGTTACTATGTTTAGCTAGGTAGATAATGTTTAAAGAAATAATTTCTGTCACTAAAGGGAACTAAAAACGTTACTTGAATTATAATTACGTGAATCGATATGCAGTAATTATGTTCTTCGGGGATTTGACAAGTTACCGGTGTATGAAATATTTTTCAGAATTTATTTAAGCAGAAAATAGTGATATGAAGACTTTCGTCTCACGATGGTTGTTGACGCTAGTCATAATTCTAAGGGCCGGATGTACGCTTTCGTGTCCCATTCGGGGTTAAAACTATTTTTTGGAAATCTCTAAGTTCTAATTCATTTTAAAGTGCTTTCGCTGTTATTAAAACAAACGACTAGTGTTTACTATCTGGTCTTACCGCAGCTGTCGCTTATTGGTTCGTACCTTAATTAATTTCCCACTGTCGTGCCAAAACTACTTTTAAATAAGTTCTCGCTTTCGCGACGAACGTTTATTCAGTAAATAAATTTAAACACTCAGACCATAAACAACTTTTGAAAAGGAAAGTTTTCAACCGGTTATTATCAAATCCCGTCTGAATTATTATTACATATCGATTACTCTGATTTAGCTAGACATGGGTTTGGGAAAGGTAAAACATAAATAAAAACAGTGATTAATAACATGCATCATAATGAAAACTGAAATTACGATTAAAATTTAGAACCTGTAAATATTCCAATTGGCTTTTGGGCAGATCCTCCAGAAATGTTGGCAGGATTCTGGTCTTTGTGTCAATTGATCGTACAAGGGAAATGGGAATTACAAAATATCAAATAATGCAGAGAAAGAAAAGAGAAACAAATAAGAATAGAAAAAATGGAAAGGTTGCTCTGAAGATAAATTGGCAGCACTTCGTTGTCTGAATGCGGCTCCCTTTCTCAGCTCCCCTCCTTCCCCTTTTATAGAAGTAGAATTCTAACGGTTGTAATTTGAAGAAGGTAGACTTAGAGGAAGAAATATCAGGGAGTAGTGGTCCATTATTTGGGACTTGGAACTGCATTTTGCACGTTCATTTGAAGTTGTGCGTTTTTGCCTGTATGACGGTCGTCATGGTGTGTGACGGTCGTCACCCGTGTGACGGTCGTCATGCAGGTGTGACGGTCGTCACAGCAGCAAAATGTGCATTCTGTGTTTTTCATGTTGTTTTCATCTGGTTTTCGTCCATATTTCATCTGTAATTGCTTCTTTTCTTCATATTGCTTTGTTTAGACATGATCATCAAATACCTGCAAAATATCAGACAAATAACATGGAAAGAACCCGAAATCGGATCGAAAACAGTCAAACATCAGTTGAATTATGCATCAATATATATATATATATATATATATATATATATATATATATATATATATATATATATATATATATATATATATATATATATATATATATATATATATATATATATATATATATATATATATATATATATATATATATATATATATATATATATATATATATATATATATATATATATATATATATATATATATATATATATATATATATATATATATATATATATATATATATATACGATTTCGTGTTATCAAACTCCCCTAAGCTTGAATCTTTGCTTGTCCTCAAGTAAAACAGGAAAAATTCGGCAAGCACGAGGCAGCTTCCTCATTCACAAAGTTGGGAAAAACCGGGATTCTTAGTAGGAACAAAACGAGTACGATGACGACACTGGACTACAAGTCTTCGGAGGTCTCCTTCTTATGCAAATCGGTCTCAGTCATGCTACTGTAGCTTGGTATCAAGGTTCTCGCGTCAAGTTCACCCTGTTTGTTCTAGCGCAATCACATTAAGCCCGTTGTCCATACACTTTCATGGCAAGTCAACCTGTTAGTGAATATGATCTCATTTCTGTTTTGATCTTTTTCATTGCTCATAAGCTTATACCATTGATTTTTTAATGAGTTTTTGTACCGTTGGGCTAAATGCTCGAGTGAGAAGCACCTAACTTAGAGGGAACATGTCTCTAGACTTGGGCTATATGGCTTTCTTTTCATGATTTTTCATCTTTTTGGAGATCATACACTTATTTGCATTGGTCGCTTGCTTAGAAGTGTTTTAGGATGGTGCTAACTGCTGGTATAAACTACTTGGGGCTGAGTTTGCGTAGAAACTTGAAACTTTGGTACACGTAGGTAGTGAAACCGACTCGCATAAACCGGAGGTCTAAGGTGTCAGGACGGTACTGGTTTTGTTAGAATTTTCGTCTCGGAGTTTCAAAACTTGGTTTGAACCTGGGCGCATTCTCGTGATGCTTTTGCTTTTGAGGAACGAACGAAAAAGTTTTTGTTTATGTCGAATAAAGTGGGGATGTTTGCGTAACGAAAAAAAAGATATATAAAAGAGCTTTTATTTGTTAATACGTGAAAATGTTCGAATTGAAATTACGGAATTAAGAGTACGAGGGAATGGGAAATAAACGCTCTGCTCCCACACTATCTCAATCAGTGTCCCCACTGATTTGAAAGAATGCGAGAGGGAAGTACAAGGTAAATTACAATACAAAGAGACTGAAAATATAGTACACAAATAAGGAAAGAAATAACTAATCACGGCCTCTGCCTCGGTCACGTCCTCTGTCGCGTCCTCTGGCTCTGACTTGGTCGACTTGATCCTCAAAGCTCAGTGCTCCGGTATGATAGACATAACCTCGGAGTCCTTCGAACTATAAGGTAAGATTCACCAAGTTCTCAGTGATGGTGTCCTGGCCGGTTTGGAGTTGTTGCATTTGGGTCCGATGCCAAGCTTCGAACTGCTCTGCTCGCTGATTCTGCTGCTGCATCATAGCGAGTATCTGGGACTGCTGGTCGAGGGATCGGCGAAGGTCTTCTTCAGAGTAGTCGGGCTCTGGACGATGGCGGCGGCGGCGGTAGGATGTGCCTTCAGAAGGAAGTGGTTGCGATGCCTCCGGTTGCTCAGGTCTGTCCAACTCATCTTGGATTTCGTCACCAGAACCTTAGGTGTGATTCTGAGTTGGAGCAACAGCAGCAGTAGGGGCATTGAGGTCAAATAGCCAGTTGGCACGATCCTGTGGGTGCATCCGGGTGCGTGATGGCAGGATGATACTTCTGACGGTTTTGCCACGCACGACCGGGTGGTACTTGCCGTCAGCCCTGGAACGGATGAGGTGAGAAGCTCTGCAGTGGTCGGTGTCGAGGAATACCGAGGGAATGGCACGGAGATGCTGGAGGCGGTCACCGAGGTTCAGCCCAAGTGCAATGGAAGTAACAATCCCGCCAAAGTAAAATGGCTTAGAGCCACAGTTACAGTTGGCCTGAATATGGGCCAGGAGGAACGGAGCGGCGTTGATGGGCTCGGAGTTGAACACATAGCAGTGAAAGAAGAGCTCTTTCGAGTTCACCTTATGGTTGCTATCCTGGGTGAAGATGGTGTTGCTCAGTGCTCGGTAGAAATACCGGATGGTCGGGTTGTGGATGTGCGTTGCATGCAGAGAATCCCAGCCATCGGCATTGATTCCGGTTAACTGGTACCAGAGCGCAAAAGCTTCGTGCTGAAACTGTTCGGTGAGGCGGCGGTGAACATTGTCGCCGCGAGGGAATTGTAAGATGTCGGCAATCTGGTTATGGTTCAGTTGATAGTTCGTGCCGAACATACGGAAACATGCGGCACCTGAGTGTTGGCTGAGGTCGCCGCTGGAAGTGAAGTAGGTGAACGAACTGAGGAACTCGAGGGTGAGTTGTTCATATGTCGGTTGTGGATTTGTGCAGAGGTGCCAGATGTCGGCTCTTTGGAGCATCCAAGTGACTCCGTCAAGGAGGCCGAGCTCCGTGAGGGATGGGATATGTGGGTAGTGGGTCGGCTGTAGCGACCGTTGATGGAAGGCGATATAGTTGGCCCGCTGTTTCTCTCTGGAGTCGCCGTCGCTGAACACGATACTGCTGAGGTATGGGGTTTCGTTGTTTCTCGCCATTGTTGGAGGATGCTGAGGAAATGTGGATTGAGTTGGTTCTGTGGGGTGGAAAATGTTACAGAAGTGGATTAGGAAGTTGAAATGGGGGTTGGAATATATGGAGCAAGGTGGGAAAACGAAAATTGGAAGTGGGGTGTGAGTTTGAGATGATTGGAAGTTGAATAGATGAGAGTGGGAGAGAAAATGCAACCCCTGTTATAGCAGATAACAGTTTTGGGCTCGTGACGGTCGTCACCCGTGTGACGGGCGTCAGGCTTCTGTGACGGTCGTCACACCAGCAAAATCTACAGAACGCAGAATTTTGCTATGGGGGTGTTCTTGCAATGGTTTTAAGGTGTATAATTGAAATGACAATGTATTATATCGGCCAAGAAACATAGGATAACGTAAAAACAGAATCAATGAATAAAGAATAAAATTGAAATAGCATGTAATTGAAATGATTGTTTGTAATGTAATACATAAGGTAAATTAAACAATGCAAAAATCAAAATAATTGAAAAACGGACGGAAAACAGAAAAACGGAACTAAACTAAACTAAAGTTAATATCTCAGTCTTTTCGTGCCTTCAATTCATCAAACTTCCGGGCGTAGTAGTCGAGCTGGTCACAGAATAAGTCCATGAAGACTACGAGTTCGCTGTGTATGCTTGTGATGTCTGCTTTTACGGTGGTCAGAGCTGCGTCAACGTTGTCTAATCGGTGCAGAACAGTATCCATTTTGTCAATGGTTTCCTCAGGAATGGGCTCAGGATAGGTGTTGTAATGCGGAGGGGTCGTAGGGTCTACCTCAGCTTCTGATACAGCATCCTCATAGTACATATAATCATGTGCTTCAGAGATGTGATCACTGTCGTACATGTAATTCTGTGGTGTTGATTGAGGTGAAGGAGGTCCCATAGGCTCATCCAATTCATAAACCCAGTTGTCCTTGTTATGGATACTTGTCATCTGATGATTTGGCAATGTGAATAGCTGGACAGGTTTGTCATTGATGAGGTACTCGTAAGGTCCAGGTCCCATAGTTTTTAAAATGCGCCTGTTAAAGCAAAACTGGATATTCATGGGTCGGATGGTGCCAAAACTAGTGCTTGCATTTAGGTGGAATCTAAGGCCAAGCTCGTGGGCAATCATTGTCACGAGGCCTCCTATTAGAATAGGTGATTGTGGGTCCTGAGTGAGGCGTCGGAAGGATCTCATCATAAAAGGTACTGCATTCACTGTACGGCCCTGAGAAGCACAAAACATGATAAATAGCTCTTCTTTAGATACTGTAGTAATATTTTCTTCTTTTCCGAAAAGGGTGTGAGCTAGGATCTTATGAAAGTATCTGAAAGCTGGGTTATGAATCTCATCATTATACATTCTGTCTGGTTCAGGGTGATAGTCGCCTGTGATTCTACCCCAGAACTGGTTGAGTTTAAAATCAAGATCGTCATCTTCGGCACTGATGAACACATGTGGTCCGCTAGGAAATCCGAGGAGGTTAGCTAATGACATCCGGCTATGGGTTTGGTCCATTCCAAACATCCTAAAGGTGATCAGCTCTGTGTTGGATCCAAAACCATAGTTGGGTAAGTACCTGAAGGAACTAAGGAATTCGTAGGTGAGGTCCTTATAGGTAGCAAAACGGGTTTTCAAAGCAGTGTTCTCCCAACCCAATTGATTAAACAGGTATTGGATGCTATCAGTAATTCCTAGTTTCTCCATGGTAGACTTATCATAATATAGTGTTAAGGCCATTTCTCTCTCAGTTAATGCTTCAAATCTTGCCTTTTGAGCTAATCCTCGAAAATGAACCTTTGTGCAGTCGTACGCGGCCATACTCGCAGGTAAGTCGGAGAAAAAACAGGAGGAAGGTTTGAAGGCTTTTAAAATCCTGAAAAGTTTAAAACAGAAATTTGAAGTCAGAATTTTTTAAAAACAAAAGGCGGTAAAAACAAAGATAAAAGAGAATAATAATAAAATAAAAAAATTAAAATAAAAGAAAGTAAAAATAGTAGAAATTTTAAGTTTAGAATTTTTGTTAATGTTTCAAAGTAGAATTTAAAATAAAAAATGAGAATGAAATACAGTAACGAGGGAAATACGGGAAAATTGGGTTGCCTCCCAGTAAGTGCTGTTTTTAACGTCTAAAGCCTGACGATAGCTTGGTGACAAGCTATTCGGGTGTTTGAGCCGGAAGCTCAAGCAATGCTATACTGCAGACTTGAGGGTTGTTTTCGTTCTTATTATAATGTTTTAGACGTTGCCCGTTTACGATAAACGGTGCATTCGTCTTATCGGTAATTTCAACAGCTCCACTCTGAAGTACTTTAGTCACTTCAAAAGGTCCAGACCACCTAGATTTTAGTTTACCTGGGAAGAGTTTTAATCTTGAATTAAATAGAAGTACGATGTCTCCCACACTGAATTGTTTCTTGACTAAACGTTTATCATGCCATTTTTTAGTTCGTTCTTTGTAGATACGGGCATTTTCGTAAGCGTCTAATCGAAGTTCTTCTAATTCGTCTAAGTTCAAGATTCGTTTTTCTCCTGCCTCGGTGTAGTTGAAATTAAGTGTCTTAATGGCCCAGAAGGCCTTATGCTCTAATTCTACAGGGAGATGACAGGATTTACCGTAAACTAATTTGTAGGGTGTAGTACCTATTGGTGTCTTAAAAGCGGTCCTATAAGCCCATAAAGCTTCATTTAGCTTTGATGACCAATCTTTCCTTGAGGTAGCGACAGTCTTTTCCAATATCTGTTTTATTTCCCTGTTCGAGACCTCTACTTGTCCGCTAGTTTGCAGATGATAGGGTGTAGCTACTCGGTGTCGGACTCCATATTTAGAAAGAAGTTTATCAAATATTCGCGATATGAAGTGTGATCCGCCGTCACTAATGACGAGTCTGGGTACACTGAATCTAGGAAAGATTATGTTTTTGAAGAGTTTGATTACTACTCGTGCGTCATTTGTTGGAGCAGCAATGACTTCTATCCATTTAGACACATAGTCTACAGCGACGAGTATGTAATTATTACCAAAAGAAGGCGGGAATGGTCCCATGAAATATATTCCCCATACGTCAAAGATTTCTACCTCTAAGATTCCCTTCTGAGGAATTTCATCGCGTCGTGAGATGTTGCCAGTTCGTTGGCATCGATCACATTTTAGCACAGCGATGTGAACGTCTTTCCAGAGGTTAGGCCAGAATAAGCCGGCTTGGAGAATCTTAGCGCACGTCTTGGATGTACTAGCATGACCACCATATGGTGCTGAATGGCATTGGGAAATGATATTTTCTATTTCTTCCTCTGGGACACAGCGACGGTATATGTTGTCGGCCCTCCTCTTGAAGAGTAGAGGTTCGTCCCAATAATAGTGTTTCAGATTGTGGAAGAATTTCTTCTTTTGCTGATAAGTGAGATCCGGTGGAAGCACGCCTGCAGCTAGGTAATTAACGATGTCAACATACCAAGGTAATGTGACTTGGGCATAGACGGCTTCTACGGATTTTTCGAGTTCTGGATCTTCCGAGATTAAGTTAGGCATGCCACTTTCTAATTTGGCTATTAGATGTTCGTACGGGAAATCATCATTTATCAGTACTGGTTCATGTTTGATGCCTTCTATTCGGGATAAGTGATCTGCAACAACGTTCTCGGTTCCTTTCTTATCTTTGATTTCTAAGTCAAACTCTTGTAATAATAGGATCCATCTCAATAATCTTGGTTTGGCATCCTTTTTGCTTATTAGGTACCTAATGGCAGCGTGGTCTGTGTATATGATTATTTTTGCTCCTACTAAGTAAGAACAGAATTTGTCAAGCGCAAATATAACTGCTAGAAGTTCCTTTTCTGTTGTAGCATAGTTCATTTGGGCAGGATCTAAAGTTCTACTGGAATAGTAGATGGCATGAAGCTTCTTGTCCTTTCTTTGTCCTAGAACTGCGCCTACAGCATAATCACTCGCATCGCACATGATTTCGAACGGTAGTCGCCAATCGGGTGGTTGCGTAATCGGTGCGGTGATAAGGGCTGATTTTAATGTTTCGAATGCTTTTAGACAGTCGTCGTCAAAGACGAACTCAGCATCTTTCATCAACAGGCCGGTCAAGGGTTTTGTGATTTTTGAAAAATCTTTTATAAATCTTCGGTAGAAACCGGCATGTCCTAGAAAACTCCGTATTTCTCGTACGGATTTTGGAGGTTGGAGATCTTTTATAATCTCTATTTTAGCTTTGTCGACCTCAATTCCTTTATTTGATATGACATGTCCTAGAACTATTCCTTGTCGGACCATAAAATGGCATTTTTCCCAATTTAGGACGAGGTTCACTTTTACACAACGTTCTAATACCATTTCTAAGTTTTGTAGGCATCCTTCGTAACTTTGTCCACATACCGAGAAATCGTCCATAAATACTTCCATGATGTCGTCTATGAAATCTGCGAAGATTGCCATCATGCATCTTTGGAAGGTTGCTGGAGCATTACAAAGTCTGAACGGCATTCGGCGGTAAGCAAAAGTACCATAAGGACATGTGAATGTAGTCTTTTCTTGGTCATCAGGATGAATGGGAATTTGGAAGAATCCTGAATAGCCGTCTAGATAGCAGAAATATGAATGTTTGGCTAATCTTTCTAACATTTGGTCTATGAAGGGTAAGGGGAAGTGATCTTTTCGTGTGGCTTTGTTAAGCTTTCTATAATCAATGCACATCCTGCTTCCAGTCACGACTCTTTTTGTTATTGATTCGCCTTTTTCGTTCTCAACTACTGTGACTCCTCCTTTCTTAGGTAAGACATGAACTGGGCTAACCCATTCACTATCGGAGATTGGATAGATGATTCCTGCATCTAGCAATTTCTTTATTTCATCTCTGACTACAGTGCTTAGGATGGGGTTCAGTCTCCTCTGATGCTCTCTAGAGGTTTTACAGTCTTCCTCTATTGTAATTCGATGCATACAGATCGAAGGGCTTATACCTTTTAGATCGCTTATGTTATAGCCTAACGCGGTAGGGTACTTCTTTAGGACTTCTAATAGCTTTACGGTTTCTAGTTGTCCTAAGTCGGCGGTGACTATCACTGGTCTTTTTAGTTCATCGTCTAGGAATTCATATCTAAGATTTTTGGGTAGTGTTTTAAGTTCCAAAGATGGGTTCTTCGGACCTGGCATATGGTTTGGGGTCAGTGCTAAGCTTTCGCTTAGACTGTCGTCTTTATACGGTTTACGCAATCATCGTCTTCAGAAATATCAGGTATCTGAATCTTTATTATTTCTGAATACGTGGTCTCTTCATTTTCAAGTTCTCTTATGCATTCGTCAATTACATCTACTAAATAGCAGGTATCGTCTATGGTTGGTGCTTGTAAGAACTTGGTGAGAATAAACTCTATCTTTTCTTCTCCTACTTCAAATGTTAGCCTTCCTTTCTTCACGTCTATAATAGCTCCGGCTGTAGCTAAGAACGGTCTTCCTAGGATAATTAGGGTAACAGAGTCCTCTTTGATGTCCATGATTATGAAGTCGGTTGGGATGTAGAATTGTCCTATGCGCACTGGAACGTTTTCCAGTATTCCGACGGGATATTTTACTGATCGATCAGCTAATTGTACGGACATTTTGGTTGGTCTTAGGTCTCCCATATTCAGCTTTTTGCATATATATAAAGGCATAACACTGATACTAGCTCCTAAATCGCATAGAGCTTTGTCTATTACGAACTTTCCTATGACGCAGGGTATGGAGAAACTACCTGGGTCTTTTAATTTAGGAGGCATGCGGTTTTGAATAATAGCGCTACACTCTGCAGTAAGTGTAACTGTTTCGTTATCCTCGATCTTTCTCTTATTTGACAGGATTTCTTTGAGAAATTTAGCGTATGACGGCATTTGAGTTATTGCTTCTGTAAAAGGAATAGTGATATTCAACTGTTTAAGGAGCTCTACAAATTTCTTAAACTGTCCTGAAGTTTTGGAGTTTATTAATCTTTGAGGATAAGGGATAGGTGGTTTATATGGCGCTGGAGGTGCTTGAGTCTTTTCACTTGCTGTATCCTCCTTCTCGTTGTCTTCCTTCTTCTCTACTCGGATTTCTTTTCTGCTTGTTCAGTTGGTTTTTGTTGCATGGTTGAGTTTTCGGTCCTCGGATCGATCGGTTCGTCCAATTCTTTTCCGCTTCTTAATATGACAACATTTGCTTGACCTTTTGGATTTTGTTCGGGTTGTCTAGGAAATGTGCCAGCGGGTGCGGCAGCAGAGGCTTGTTGTTGATCCACTTGTGATATTTGTGTTTCTAACATTTTGTTGTGGGTGGCTAAAGCGTCTACTTTTCCGGTCAGCTGTTTAATTTGCTCGCTAGTGTGTATGTTTTGATTCAGGAATTCTTTATTTGTATGAGCTTGAGTAGCTATGAATTTTTCCATCATCAACTCAAGGTTTGATTTCCTAGGTGCAGTCTGAGCAGCAGCTGGTTTTTGATATCCTGGCGGAGCAGTAGGCATTTGCAATGCATTATCTCTTTTGTAAGAAAAGTTTGGATGATTTCGCCAACCTGGGTTATAGGTATTTGCGTAAGGATTTCCTTGAGCATAATTTACTTGATCTGGTGGGATTCCGGCCAGCAATGGGCATTCGGGCGCATTATGAGTGGTGCTTCCGCATAACTCGCAGTTTGGAGTTACGACAGCGACGGTTGCAGTGGGGTTAACAGTCAGACTGTCAATCTTCTGTGCTAGAGCATCTACTGTAGCGTTGAACTTTTCAAGGCTGCTGATCTCGTACATCCCACCTTTCGCTGCAGGTTTCTCTGTTGGAGTGCGTTCACCTCCCCATTGGCAGTGGTTCTGAGACATGTTTTCGATTAGTTGATAGGCTTCTTCGTATGGCTTATCCATAAGTGCACCGCCCGCGGCAGCGTCTACCGTTAATCTGGTATTGTATAGAAGCCCATTATAGAAAGTATGGATTGTCACCCGGTCTTCTAGACCATGGTGAGGACATGTTCTCATCATATCTTTGAATCGTTCCCATGCTTCGTAAAGAGATTCAGTATCTTTTTGTCGAAATCCGTTGATTTGAGCTCTAAGCATAGCAATTTTGCTCGGCAGAAAATATCTCGCTAAGAAGACGTTCTTCAACTGTTCCCACGTCGTAACGGAGTTGGATGGTAAGGATTGTAACCATGTCCACGCTCTGTCTCTAAGAGAGAAAGGGAAAAGACGAAGTCTTATTGCGTCTGGAGTTACTCCATTTGCTTTCATTGTGTCTGCGTGTTGTACAAACTTCGTTAAGTGTTCGTTTGGATCCTCAGTTGCGTTTCCTGAGAATTGGTTTTGTTGTACAGCTGACAGCAATGAGGGTTTCAGCTCAAAATCATTTCGAGTAATAGCTGGGGCAGCAATGCTACTTCTAGGCTCCATCTGAAAGGGTGTAGCGTATGCCTTCAGCGGTTTGTTTTGAGGTCCTTCGGCCATCTTTGATTCTTCTTCGGATTTGGGAATGGGAGTGAGAGGATCGGGAATGTTATGTTTTAGTTGGTACTCAATGATGCGACTTCTTAAATGTAAGAAGCGCTCTAGTTCTGCGACTGAAGGTTTTAAGATATCGCCTTGTGGGCGATTACTTGGCATACAATCGACAAAACCAGTAAAGGGAAAATAAAATTGTTAACCTAGTCTATACGGTGTAACAGAAGGTTACACTATTGAGTAAACGGGTCCCCGACAACGGCGCCAAAAACTTGATCGCGACTTTCTATGTCTAATACAACTTAACTGCAAGTGCACAGTCTATCGCGTAGTAATAAAAGATATCGATCCCACAGGGACTCGTAATCAAACTAGTGTTCTCGGGAGTTACTATGTTTAGCTAGGTAGATAATGTTTAAGGAAATAATTTATGTCACTAAAGGGAACTAAAAACGTTACTTGAATTATAATTACGTGAATCGGTATGCAGTAATTATGTTCTTCGGGGATTTGACAAGTTACCGGTGTATGAAATATTTTTCAGAATTTATTTAAGCAGAAAATAGTGATCTGAAGACTTTCGTCTCACGATGGTTGTTGACGCTATTCATAATTCTAAGGGCCGGATGTACGCTTTCATGTCCCATTCGGGGTTAAAACTATTTTTTGGAAATCTCTAAGTTCTAATTCATTTTAAAGTGCTTTCGCTGTTATTAAAACAAATGACTAGTGTTTACTATCTGGTCTTACCGCAGTTGTCGCTTGTTGGTTCGTACCTTAATTAATTTCCCACTGTCGTGGCAAAACTACTTTTAAATAAGTTCTCGCTTTCGCGACGAACGTTTATTCAGTAAATAAATTTAAACACTCAGACCATAAAAAACTTTTGAAAAGGAAAGTTTTCAACCGGTTATTATCAAATCCCGTCTGAATTATTATTACATATCGATTACTCAGATTTAGCTAGACATGGATTTGGAAAAGGTAAAACATAAATAAAAACAGTGATTAATAACATGCATCATAATGAAAACTGAAATTACGATTAAAATTTAGAACCTGTAAATATTCCAATTGGCCTTTGGGCAGATCCTCCACAAATGTTGGCAGGATTCTGGTCTTTGTGTCAATTGATCGTACAAGGGAAATGGGAATTACAAAATATCAAATAATGCAGAGAAAGAAAAGAGAAACAAATAAGAATAGAAAAAATGGAAAGGTTGCTCTGAAGATAAATTGGCAGCACTTCGTTGTCTGAATGCGGCACCCTTTCTCAGCTCCCCTCCTTCCCCTTTTATAGAAGTAGAATTCTAACGGTTGTAATTTGAAGAAGGTGGACTTAGAGGCAGAAATATCAGGGAGTAGTGGTCCATTATTTGGGACTTGGAACTGCATTTTGCACGTTCATTTGAAGTTGTGCGTTTTTGCCTGCATGACGGTCGTCATGGTGTGTGACGGTCGTCACCCGTGTGACGGTCGTCACAACAGCAAAATGTGCATTCTGCGTTTTTCATGTTGTTTTCATCTGGTTTTCGTCCATATTTCATCTGTAATTGCTTCTTTTCTTCATATTGCTTTGTTTAGACATGATCATCAAATACCTGCAAAATATCAGACAAATAACATGGAAAGAACCCGAAATCGGATCGAAAATAGTCAAACATCAGTTGAATTATGCATCAATATATATATATATATATATATACGATTTCGTGTTATCACTCATTCAAAAAAGCTTTTGTTCCAAATAGATTTTCGCCAAACAGCCGTTAACAATTCAAGAAACTCAGTTCAAATTGATTCAAACCAGTTCAAAAAAAACCAATTCAAAACCAGTTTAGTCCCACAAACCGTTTCAACGAACAATAGCAAAACGAGCCAGTAAATCCAGTCAAACAACCATTTGAAAATTCAGGCAAGAACAAATCCAACAAAATCTCCGGAAAGTTTCCTTCAAGAACAAATCAAAAGGCCCACAAATCAAATTCATGAGGGATATAAAGGGTTCATCGAAGAAATCCGATAACCCTAAGCGAAAGCCCACAGCGGCGGCATAGCTGGAGATTCAGAGACTTCCAGAGTTCATCATCATCATCTCCGTCGAGAAGAAGAAGGATCCGAAAACCCGAGACGAGGC
The DNA here is from genome assembly GCA_963859935.3 of Lathyrus sativus. Lineage (NCBI taxonomy): Eukaryota > Viridiplantae > Streptophyta > Magnoliopsida > Fabales > Fabaceae > Lathyrus > Lathyrus sativus. The sequence goes on from OZ012735.1 coordinate 263,311,544, forward strand.
GAAATCAACGGCGGCTCAGAAAGCTCTTCGAGCTCTCATCATCACCAACCGTTAAAGGGTTCAGAAGAAGTACCCAACTTCATCATTATCACCCGTTTGGGAGAAGCAGAAAAGCCATTGAAGCAAACACGGAAGCCCATCAGAAAAACACGGTCATAAAATCGCACACAGTGGCCGCGTGAGTAACAGCAGGACGCCGTCACTACCAACGGGCAACCGACCACCGGCCTCAGAGATCTCATCACCAGCCGGAAACCGTCGCTTCCATCATCTGCGCGAGAACGTCTCCAACGGTAAGCATTGAGTTTTCAATAACTCATTTCGGGTCTGTTTTTAGGTTCATAATGGAAGAAAAAAGATGATCGAACAACATGCAAGAAGAGAAGAAGTTGTGAAAAGCTTCATGAATTAACAATGGAAGCCGCCGCAAGACAAGGAGAAAGAAGAGGGTTTCTCGTAAACCTAACATATGCATCAGCAAATACCCCCCTTTTTCCCTTTTTATATTTTCTTTTCTTTTTATATTTTCTTTTATTAGTTTAATAAGTTTAATTAAGGTTCTGCTAGGATTTTGTAATTTAAGCCAAATATTAAAAAATATTTTAGTTACAAAATTGTAATTTGAAAACATAATTAAACATTTTAAAAATAAAAAAAAGGGTAAGAGGTGTACGTCATCACTAACTTCAATTTTTAAAATAACTTTAATTAAGAAATAAATTTTTAACTTTTCTTTAATAAAATTAAATAAAGTGAACTTTTCTATAAAATTAAAATTTACTTTTAGGTAAATTATTAACTTTTTTTTTCTAAAAACACTAAAATTAAAATCATCTTCGTTTAATTCTCGAATAAAAGTGTTTGACATTTCCGTCGAGCTTTCGTATAATTATTGTTTAAGTCCTAGCATTATTTTCCATTTGATCCTTGTTTACTAATCTCATATTTTTTCCATATTTCATTTTTCATGGATGTAATTTATGCGAGGCCATGATCGCGGTTATTTCATTTTCGTATTTTGGGACTTGTAATTTACGCGAGTTATCATCGCGATGCTTCCTTTACAGCTTTCCTTATTTTCCGTACTTTAATTCTGTCTTGGAATGATATTTGTTGTTTGCATATTTTTTTACCGTTAATTTCCTCCCTCCGAAGGAATTAGGTCTAAACCGTTTGACCGCCGAGTTAATAGTTCTAACCCTTAACTGTTTTAAAACCCTAATAGCCTAGGTGTCCCGCCGTGGACAAAAATGTCCTTTACCCTAGCATTAGGTCAAAGAGTCGCCGTACTCTATTTTTAGGGTTTTCCGTCGTGGAACATTTAGCCAACCCTAATCTAACCCTAATTTCAATTCAACCTTTCAACGTAGAAATAGGAGTTTCAAAACTCCACGTAAGCGTGTCCTTAAGATACGTTTATTCCCAATTGAAACCTTGACCATAGTCAAGACGTTTCTAACCTCCCTTTCGAGGGGAACTACAATTACTCTGGTTCCATTCCCGTCAGGATATGTAGGCACACGATGCGACGTCTTTCCGAGTAAACTTAGGACTAACCCTTAGGTATTTTAGGTCACTCTATCCCCTAGCTCATTATATTCCTTAAGCAGATAATAAAAAAAAATAGTAAAAATAAGCAAAAGGTTCCTGTAGAGTACTAAAGAGGTTTAGGATGCTAGTACCTTCCCTAAGCTTAACCAACCTCTTACCTAGGTCTCTCCCCACATTGTGTTTACCATGCAAAAAATAGGTTTTCCCTCTTTTGACCTTTTCCTTCTGATAAATCAAAGAGCGGTTGTGAATTAAGAATTGTGATTCAAACTAAATAATAGTTTGATATCCTATTTCCACCGCAACAACATGTTAACATAAACGGAAACCCAGGTAATATCTAATGAACTGATGTTTCTATCGAACATATATTTTTAAGGAGAACTAGTGTTATACATGGAATAGATATGGTAACTGAGATCCATTTCAATAACAGAGATTCAAGTAGAGATAACCCATAAAACACAAAAATCATGTCAAATGAAAACCCTAAACTCTATGTTTTTGTCCAAATAAGAAGGAGAAAATCATGTCAAACGAAAGCGTATGAAAAAATGGAAAAAGGGAAGTACCTATACAAAGAAAATGGAAGAAAACGTATGAATAACATTGAACAAAGCCTATGAAGAAGAAGAAGAATGATAAATCATATGAACTTGAATATCTTTTAGTATGAAGAAGCTTATGAGGACGAGTTCTATGCATGTGAAAGAGAGAGATGTTGGGATTTTGTTTTGAGAGTGACAGTTATTCTGTGCGAAAGTTTGATAACTTTGCGTATATTTATGTGTATAGCTTATCACCACGATTGTTAACAAAAACCGTAATAAAATGTAAGTACAATTCACACCGGTTTCTAGTAATAACTGTGGTAATATATATTTTAAAATTAATATATTTATTAGACTATAAGCATTTATCACAACGGTTGTTATTAAGGACTGTGATGAAATGTATTTCAATAAAATAATTAAAAATTCAGGTGGTTGTTAAGCCCTTAGTATGTTAGCACGTTTATAGCCAAAACATGAAAAGAGAAACAAGAACAGCATCCATAGATGCACAAACATTAGATCTGCTATTGTACATAAGTCCAATGAAGTTACAGAGCATTTACAAACATAAATAAAATATGCCCATATATAAAGGTCATCAAACTGAAAGAAAAACTTAAATATTAAGGATCAGAAGCTCCCTTTATCATTGAAGCCTTTAGTCTTCATGCCTAATTTAATCCAAGAAGTTATCTCAATCTTCATCTGACTCAGAGTCACTTGATTCAGTTATCTCTACAACAACAACTTCTATCTTTTTTATCTTCCCAAAATTCAAATTGGTGATCATTATCTTCTTAGTGTCATGTATCCCATTAGAAGGTTCAACAATGGTGATGTTATTCCTATTACAATGGTTGTTCTGAAGGACTATGATGAAATGTCTTTAAATAAAATAAAATAAAAAACTTAGATGAGAGAAAATGAGATATTAATGTTGTTGTTTAAACGACAGTTGTAAGATGGTGTTACCAAAAATATCTTTTGTAGTAGTGTTTTTATCTCAAATGACATTTTAGTCATTTTTAAAGATGATATGATATTCAGCTCAAGTTAGACAATTTTAAATTTATGGAAAATCATCAAATCATAAAACTATAATTAGTGAACAAAAACCAAAGAAAAAATTTGTTTATGAAGTAGGGGAATTTCGGTCAATTTACTTATGGTGTTTAAAAACAGTTTCGAGGAGAAATCATAATCATTTTCTTATATGAGGCTTGACACACAAAATTGGAGAAAGGAGACAAGGATTTCAGCTCTCCAAGGCCTCTATCTATCTATCTATCTATCTATCTATCTATCTATCTATCTATCTATCTATCTATCTATCTATCTCTCTCTCTCTCTCTCTCTCTATATATATATATATATATATATATATATATATATATATATATATATATATATATATATATATATATATATATATATATATATATATATATATATATATATATATATATATATATATATATATATATATATATATATATATATATAAAAGATAAAATGTTTAATGATGGAAGAAATTCCTCAACAACTTACAAATTTACGACGATGGATGACTTAAAGAGTAGAGAGAGAATTAAATTGAGATAAAAGAGCAAGGAAATAAATTAAGCATAATCATCATCATTATCTTTGTAATCTTTATATCTAAGGCAGTGTTTTAAAAACCGGACCAGACCGGCCGGTCGGATCGGGAACCGGGACACTAGCCGGCCTGGTTCAATTGGCAGATCGGCCTCGCCATTGAATCGATGCGAACCGGTGTGACCCGGCGGTTTAATTGTTTTTTTTTTGAAATTTTTTTTAAAATTTTTTTTAGTATACTTAGTAGTGTATTACTTAAATAGCATTCTCACATAAAATTTTTTCGTTAGTGACAAATTACAGACTTTATTGGCTATATGTTATTTTTGCTAATACATTTTCCTAAATAGTTTGTAACTTTGTGGTTAGTAACAAATTAGTTACCATATTATTTTAATTTTTTAGATTTTTATATATTTTATTTTTTTATATTTTGTCACTGCTAATCATTTTAATTAATTTTAATTTATAATTAATTATATTTAGTGTCAAAATATTAACAATAGAAAAAGGCATGTATTTTGTTGAAAGGGAAAGTGAAATAGCATAAACATATTGAATTTTATTTGGTTTTTGTTTTTAGGAGAATCATATTTTACTTACAAATAGTTACCTCTTATTTCATAATAATCAATAAATGATAGCATTGATGGGGAAGTTGTTGTAATTAGACTTTGTTTGCAATTAGATTTTGTAATTTTGTATTATTTTGTATTATTTTGTTATGTGTGATACATTTGTTTAAAATTTGAATTTAAATTATGAACTTGTGAATTTATGATATGATATTTTCAAAAAATTTAAGTACTAGTTATATTTTTTTAGAAACTGAATCATCCGGTTCGACCGGTTTTATATCTATATAATGACAGATCTATTCAATCAAGTTATCTGGTTTAATTCAGTTTAGTCATGCGGTTCGACCAGTGACCTAGTGGTTCGACCGATAAACCAGTGACCCAATACCCTCACTGGTTTTAATATTATAGAATTTAACATAATGTTAATTTTTATGATTTGACTTAGGAATAAGCATTTGTGTTGGTTGTTGGGGACAAGTAAAAGGGTTATTTTAGACCTTAAGATATAAATATTTTTTATGGAGTTAGTGAAAAAAATATATGATGAAAATTCAGTAACTTATGATTTTTTTATAAGCAAAAAACTCTATTATAAGGAGATTAAGGGAACCTCTAACCCAATATTAACAATACAACCATACACATGATCCACCCCAACCAAACTACACAAAATCAATGGGAAACTTTGTCCACTCGTATAGACTACATATAACCCGATTGTTTTGCGCAGTAGCCAACTGCCGCTACTCGGAAAAAAATCATGCAACGACGGGGAGGCGAGAATGAAAAGACAGAAGAGTCGCCACCGAAATTTATTTATCCCATGAGGGGATGAGAAAACATCGAGAAAACCCTAAGAAAAGAACGGATAAGATGGTCTCGCAACCAAAGAACGAGTTCAGAAGCCGGTTATGCAAAGGGAAGGTATTAACACCCCTCGCATCCATCGTACTCAATGGGAATCATTTGCTTGTCTAAGTGTAAAGATATCTGCTAAAGGTTATTGTTTTCTAAGAGTGTTCCAAGGGATAAAGAGAAAGGTTTAGAAACAGGGAAACAACGGATAAAGGGGGAGAAGGGACTCGGTAGGATTTCGCAGTCCTAGGCCTACATATTCCCAAAAGATATGAGAGAGTTAGAGTCAACGTAGTTCGGGAAACTACGGGTAAAAGATAGAAGTGTGCTCGGCGAGGATTGGGGCCCTCGTGCCTACGTATCTTTACTTAAAAGCAGTAAAGAATCAGAGCAGACATAGTTCGGCCTACGGTTAAATGGTGTTTTTGTTGGATGATGATATCGTACATATTCTAGCAGTTAGGTGTATTGCAACTCGCTCATGGAGTCTTAGGAGTTACCTGTTTGCGGTAGAACGAACGTAACATATCCTTTTTGAAAAGATTGATTTTCTCCTTCGAGGCAAGATGTCATGTTTGATTTGTGAGGCTTATTTTTAAGGGTGAAATAGATCCTCGAATAGTAACCCCTTGCGGGTAGTACCCAATTATTTATCTCAAAATATTTATTTTGAAATGGTGTGGAGAACATAGTCACATCTTCGTATTGAAAGATGAGTGTCGAAACCACACACTCTACAGTGAGTATCCTGACACTCGGAGGGAAAGAAGTCTGCACTTAATCCTCTCTCTTTAGTTTAATACAGAGTAGACTTCATTATTTTATTAAAGATGTTTTTGATCTTAGATGGTAAGTGCTTTACGACAGCGAACCCTAAAGGTAATGTCAAGCACTCGGGATAGGAGAAGGCCTACGCCTAACCACTCAAAAACCATCCAAGTTTATTTGGAAAAGAGTTTTTGAAAATGCACTTGGTACGAGACCAAGGTTTTAAGAGAAAAGTTATGAAATGAAAGGATGGTGAATTGGTTTAACAGTTGTTTGAGAAAATCCGCTTGACGTTGGATCAAGGGTTTCATTGCTTAAAAAAGATTTGAGGGGATGCGAACAAGGTTGATGGCGATGCACAAGGCAATTAACTTACAAGGTCAAAAGTGGCTCAATAAGAATCGAGAGTTTGTTTTAAAAATAGTTTTTCGGAACCAAAAGTCAAGGATGATTTTAATATTATCCACATACAATGGCCGTACAACCACATCGGGTTAGTTGACTCAAGAAAAAAAACAGAAATTTTTTTTTGGAAAAGTATGAAAAGTTCGTTGTGCGAAGCTTCCCATAAACAACAAGAAGTTCACTGTGCGAACTTCCTAGCAAACATGCACTATTCACAAACAAAGGCGAAAGGCACTGAAGTTCACGGTGCGAACCTTGTAGCGAAGCTGCCCAGAAAAAACAACAAGAAGTTCGCTGTGCGAACTTCCTAGCGAACGCAAACAGAGGAAAAAGGTGCCAAAGTTCGCAGTGCAAATGTGCCAGCGAACAACTGGCTAGCTAAAAACAAGGGAAAACTGATTGTCCAGTGGCCCCTTTTAATACCACGAAAGCGTGTTCGCTAGGTGAAGAAAGCTTCGCAGTGCGAACAAGACAGTAAAGATGAGTATTTTTCAACTCATCTCACTATGAAAACTACACTATGTTCTTTTTTTTACAACACTTCTTGGTCACTCTTGGAACCTTATTACAGTATACAACACAAATATCGCTTAAAAATAAAACATGCAAAAATGTAAAGAGATAAGAGTTTGAAAGAAAATATATCCAAGAGCTATTATTCTCCTTCTAATCACCAATGGCTTTTGCTGCTGTGCTCTATGGTCCACCTCCTTCTTCTGGTTTTCTATCACTCTCTTATTCTCTCAATATTTCCTTTCTTTCTCAATCTCTTTCTTCTGGTTTTTTTATAGTTCTCTTGTGTTTTCTCACTCTCTTTTTTTCTGGTTTTTTCTCTCTATGTCTTGCTCTACATATGCCTCCTTTGTTTGCAGTTGATCCTTTTCTTTTTAAGCTCAGCACATTAGGGTTTTCCCTCCTTTCAAAACTTCAGATTTTTACTTAGAAATGTCCAATGCCACTTTCTTGATGTCACTCTCTTTCTTTCCATTTTCATGTGTGCTGTTATGCTATATTTTTGCTGCTACACTTGCCTAGCCGGCCTTTTTTTCTGCTGCACCTTGCATTTCTCTCAAATCTTGTACCCATTTGTTGGCTTGTGCTTGGATTGCCCTTGTGGTCAATGTTACTACCTTCGAAATTTTTTTTAAAATTATGATATTTGATGTGTAAATGCATCACCATGAGTTTATCCATTTGGTTTTGTGACATGAATTGTTTGGCTATGAGGCAAATTGTCACTTCTTGCATGAGACTATTTTAGATCACATTGAAATTACCCATGACTAAGCATGCATAGTCTTGATCTTGAAATGTTCCAATGGTAAGTTACCTCTTAAATATTTTCCTTGGATGTTTGTAAGCATAATGAGGAACATGCAGAGTTGATGGGGCATGAAAGGTACCATAGCATGAAGTTGGTTAGAAACTTGAATTAAGATTAGAAATAGCTTAAATTTCTAAGTATTACTTAGAGTTAGAAACTTTGTAACAAATGTGACATTCTTGCAATGTCATGACATTTCCCTTTGTAATATTCTTGAATCTAATCTTGAATTTGGAATGATGGATCTCCCTTATGCCATTGAAATGAATGAAGTCTTGAATTTTGAACTTGTGATCTTTTGAATTCCACTTGAACATAGAATTTAAACAAAGTTGGATGAAGAAATCTTGAATTAAGCCTTGCACTTCATGTTCATTAGGAATATTGATCTTGAATATCCTAATATTCTTCAAGTAACTTCTCCTTGAAGGAATCTGCATGAGTAGACTTTCCAACTTGAACCCAACCTTGGACGATGAACCTTTTCTTTCATGTAGCCCATGATAAGCAATTTATCTCATTTGGAATGGAAAACAACGAACCGACCCAATCCTTACCTTGTGAATCCACATGCTCGATATGCAATAGAATGGTGTATGATATGATGAAAGTAGGACATGAAAGGCTAATGGTGAAAATCTTTGGCTCTTGATATCTGAAAAATTCTTGAAGAGATTAAACCTGATACCTGAGGGTTTGATTCACAGAAACTCCTGATCCCATCCAAAGTATGATCATGAATTACAACTTGATGATGATGCAGATGAACGCAAAGCAAAAGCCAGTTAGGGATAGAAAAGGGAGGGAAAATTTTGGGGTGTAACACCAACCATCTCCAAGAATACAACACAATAGTTTGGTATATAGACTCAATATTACAAATATCATCATTAAAGAGGATATTATTTCTAGTCCTCCAAATACACCAACATGTTACGAACCAAATTGAATTCACCGGTTCTAATTTACACCTACCGACCAATTTTAAGAACCATACAATAGCATGTTCACAACATGTCATTTCGTTGATCCATGATATGCCAAGCCAATGAAGCACCATCTTCCACACCATTTGATCTTTTGAACAAGTGAAGAAAATGTGTGTATTATCCTCATGTTCATTGAAACACAAAACACATACCTTTTCATGGTTATTAACAACTATACCTCTATCGACTAAATTCAAACGGGTAAGTAATCTATTTAGTACCACATGCCACACAAAGACCTTGATTTTCAAAAGAATGTTAGTCTTCAATAAGATCTCCATGATAGTAAGAATTGGTGCCTCCAATGACATAGAATTTTCAGCAGCAATAATGTAATTGCAGTAAGATTTAACTGAAAACTCTTTACTTGTTTCAAGAGGCCACGTCCATTCGTGAACAAAATCTTGCATCGGCTGAACATAATTCAGCAAAACCCCAAGCTCCTGCAATTCTGTTAATATTTCCCCTGCACATCGTGATGGTTACTCCTTAAATTCCAATATCAGTCGCCTTCCTCCCACGCTTCTATATCATTCACAACCCAAAACTTCGAAATCGTTGATTTGTATAGGTTTGGGAACAACATACTGAATTTCACATTACCTAGCCACTTGCAGGTCCAAAAAGGAACTACTCCACCCCACCATATTTTAGATGATAGCAAGTTGAGAAAACAAGCCTCATTAGCAGCATTTCGGATTGACAATAAATCGCACATCCATAGAGAGTCAGTAGCACAATTACTCCTTTCACCATCATTAAATACCCGCTTTGCCAAGTTCCCATATCTGAATTCGAGAAGGCGCCTCCATAATTCTTACCATCTTGCAGGAATTTCCACTGCCACTTTGACAACATTGCCATATTAAATTTACTAACATGTTTAATTCCCAGACCACCACATTTCTTGGCTTTACACAACAAATTCCAACTAACTCACGCATTGCCTCTTTTGCCCAACAATCCGGACTAAAGGGATTGTCTCTAAATGGCAATAATTTTCTTCACTACTTGCCTAGGTTCCTTGAAGAAGGAAAGATGGTGGATAGGAAGATTAGCTAAGACAGAATTTAGCAACGTGACTCTCCCACCAATTGACATATTTTTTTCCAATCTAAGAAGATAACCTAACCCTCAAACAAGTAATCACAGGTTGCCAAATGTGAGTTTTATATGGTTACCACCAACTACAAGGAAAAAAAATTTAAATAGTAGAGTTTCTGATTTGTAAAACAAAAATCGTTCCGCAGCCTGCAAAAATTCTAGTTCAATGTCAACACCATATAAACAACTTTTAGCAAAATGAATCTTCAATCTAGACACCATTTCAAAACCACGCAGTATTGATTTAATGGCCCACAAATTAGAGTAATTTCCATTACAAACTAGCTAAGTTATTGCCATCAATATTAAAACCATTAAAGATGTGCAACGGTGCCGCTCTCCTAACCAAAACAGTCAAGCCTTCAGCAACTTATAATTAGGACGCGCTTAAGTTAATTACTTATAATTTTTGTAACATGAATCCTTTAAGTGTGAATCTAAACAAAAATTTATTATTTTTCAAGTACAACTTTTTTCTTCCAAATTCACAAATTATAAAGTTATTAAAATAAATAAAAAATAGTGAAATTTAAACTTCACTTTAATAACGTTTTTCACAACGAAAAAAATTGCTCTAATTTATTTCTACTTGAATTTGTGTATTACAAAAACTATCCATTTGGATAGTTGATATGTATTAAAAATGTAAATATAATTTTAACTATCTACTTGTATAGTTGATGTGTATTGAAAGTGTAAATATAATTTTAAGTACGCATTATTCTCAAATGAGATGGTAACTAAATTTTTTTTCCCTTTTGAAACTTTGTCTGTATTTTAGCCAACCAATAGAAGGTAATGAAGAATTTCGATGTTAAATCGTCGGAAAATGAATAGCCACTAATTTTTATATTCTACCAATTTAGTTTTTATCTTCTCATTCAAGAAACAGGCTGCTATACTCATATTATTAAATACATTCATACACCACCAAGTAAGTATGGGGAGAATCGAGAATGTGTTCACTAGCACAAGTAAATTATCATCTATATATATCATTTTTCATCTACCACCATGTAAGTTTCTATCTTATTAAATATGTAAATATTTTATTCATAACATTTGTTAAAGGTGGTGTGAACATATGTGATAGATTATGAAAATTGTCCACATAAACTAACAACTTAACTTTATGCATTGTTTTATGAGCATGGATCCTTTCTTGTGGAACGGTTTCTGCCATCCATATGTTACCCTTAAATCAATGGCTAGAGAATTTTGAAATAAAATAATAAAAAATAAAAATGAATGGTAGAGATGATAGAAGGACCAATAGCATGAGAGAAATGGTTGAAGAGAATCTAGATCCTTATTTTATATGAAAGCCACATCTAGGTCTACAAGGTAGAAATCCAAGGGATGAAACCCTTAATAGTTGCAAAATGCCCCGTCATGATAAAGTTAATATCCAATTTGACATAATTTGACATGTATTAGAATATTTCAAATTCACCGAGGTGCTTTAAAAACATCACAAAAGTCAAGTATCTCACATTAAAATAACATTAACATAACGGAGTGTCTTCAATAGAAAAACCACTCTAATTATGTCATGGATGACTTCGTCTTTTTAATTGAATGTAGACTAAGTAGTGAATATGTTGTTGAAATAAAAAATTTTCATGAAAGATAAGCGAAGAAAAAGAGAGAGAAAAAAGAGATAGAATTTAAATTATAAAAGAGAAATGTTATTGAATGAAGTTATATGATTTACATTAAAAAAAAATGTCTTTATATAGGCAATTAAAACTCTAGCTCAAAACTATGCAATTAACATTAACATAAAGGAATGCCTTCAATGGAAAAACCACCATAATTATGTTATAGGCGATTTTGTCTTTTCAATTGAATATAAACTAAGTAGTGAATACATTGTTGGAACAAAAGGGTTTTCATGAAAGATGAGAGAAGAAGAAGAGAGATAAAATCTAAATTGTAAAAGAGAAATGTTACTGAGTGAAGTCATATGATTTACATCAAAAAATGTCTTTATATAGGCAACTAAAGCGCAAGGTACAAAATGCAAGGTACAAAACTACAAGTTATATTTCAACATAACAATTATATGTTGTATTTGACTTTGTCGAATATAGATGACTCCTACACCTCAGCTAGCTACTTCGACATAGTCGAATGCTAGCTTTCAACAGAACATCAAATTATAACTTCTAATATAAATGACATGGTATAAATTGATTACAATTAGATATTTCTCCAAAAATAAATTATTCGTTGACCACGTGAACGATCATGCTCTTTAAATCTCAAACACACCTAACCGCAAGTATACACCTGAATTCCAACACAACTCACTCAACCCAACATAAAATATCCTTTCTTTAAAAACCTAAACCTATACATGCAAAACAACAGACAATAACACCAAGAATTTAACCTTTTTACCAATAACAACACCAAAAATTTAATCATTTATTTCAACAACAAACATCGTCAACCATATAAGTCAAAATCCGAGCTAATGATCTTGACTCAGCAGTCACTCTCATCAACCATTGTCTATCCTGTAGGGGGTAGACTCCCTTCTTCGACTGGCTAACTCTCTACCTGCTCCTTATCCCAAATAAACTCGTTGTTTAGGTGTAGGTTCAGTGAATAGGTAGAGTCTTTCTGACTGATATATACCTCCTCTGTAGCATAACATAGTGGTATCTTCGTCAAGCTCCTATCGAAGCCTTTTCTTCTGAACTTACCCACTTCAGATTTGTAGTAACTTTGGTCAGCTTCTATGTTCTCAATAATACAATCCTCCCTCCAAATGGAAATTCTTTGGCACAGCATCAAAGGCATCACACCAATTCCGTGAATCCATTTACGCCTAAGCAATAGATTATAATTAGCATTGGATGTGATGACCATGAATAATGTTGGCCTCGAGGTTGAGCCAATTGATAGGTCCACCTGGATTACACCGAGAATGTAACTGGTCTTGCCCTCATAATTGGACAGTACGATATTATGGGGTCGAAAGTCTTCATTGGTCTTCCCCATCTTCTTGAATAGTGCATGCGACATTAGATTAATTGTCGCGCCTCCATCAGCAAATACCTTGTTGACGACCATGTCCTCTACCTTCTCCCTAATAAATAATGGCTTCAGGTGATACACCATTCTTGGATCAGGCCTTTCGGACACAACCTGTTATTCTTCGACTACGCCATTATTCATAACATAGTAAAAAAGAGCCTTTTGGCTAGCAGCCTCGTCCTGCAAATAATCCTCTCCAGCCTCTAACACTTCGAACACCCTATCATATTTAGTTGGCAGCATAAAAACTATGCCATAATTAATCTGTAAGTCATCCTCAGATTCTTCGTTGAAATTATCTTCGACCATTTCATCATCTGATTGTAGTGTGTACTCTGGTTCTTTGTCCTCGGACTGGGGAGTATATTAGGGTTCCTCTTTCTCAGGCTAAGAATGTACTCTGGAGTCTCATCCTCAGACTGAGGAGAGTACTTGGGCGTTTTCGCCCTCACCTTAGGTGCCCCTTTGCCCAAATGGGCGTCCTTCAAGGATGATCCCTGATTAGCTCTTGGTCTGTCTTCCTCACTGAACTTCTTAGAGTAAGGCTTTCTTTGAGCCTTCGATGCATCCACGTTGCAATTCACCTCTGGGGCTTTGGACTTTGTTACAAAGGCTTCTTTTTCGGCTTTTTTCTCTGATGACGCCTCCATTGGGTTCACGTCATGGGATTGTTACCTTTGTAGGTCGGAGGGATATGTGATTTTCCCTTCGACACCTTCTGCATGTTCTGATATGGCATCCTCACCTTGGGGTCGACCTCCTTCAATTTGGGGTGATTTTCCCTTTTTTATTTAGAGGTTTCACCCACTTCTGTCGAGGCTGTAGATACTGCCTCCTATGCTCTTCATTTCTGTGAGGGACGCCCCTATTGTTTGAGGCAAACCTTGCAACTTGGCTCCTACCCCTGCCTCTTTTGGGATCAAATCTCCTCGTGCCCTTCAGTTTCTTTGCTACTTCTTCATCAAACACGACACTACAGTGTGGGCATAACATCGTCTTGGAACAATTAAGCTTGCAGTGCTCAAGGAAATCAATCAACCCCTATTCATCCTAGAGGTACACTGGTTGCATGTCAGAATCGGTGATAGCAGAGATCTGTTCCCCCTTGTTAACTTCCATGTTGGAGCCCTCAGTAGCTTCAACCATCAGAATCTCCACATGCTTAGTATATTGAGCATCTTCTGTCTGCATGGGGTCGGAGTTTAACTTCATCGAAGACTTTAGCTTTTTTCCAAATTGTAGGCTTCCCTCTTTCAAAGCTTTCTGAACAAAATCCCTGAAAAATCGAGAAGTTTTATGACCTAGGAAATTATAGTACTTACAAAAAGCTTTCTTTTTTCTTGTTTTCTAAAGGAGTTTTTAGGCCAGGAGGTACTATAATTTGTCCATCTATGACCAATAAATTAAATATTTCATCATATTTCATAATATCAAAAGTATAAGCCATAGTAGCGAACTTATCATTCTTGCTGGGCTCGACAGGATTTTTCCCATTCGATGGATTCAGAAATTTACATACATAAGAGGGCTCTAACTTAAGTTCAGCCACATTGACCTTGCCACCTTAAGAACATTCGTCGCCTATGTCAGAAATGTAATCATCAGCCTCTACATAAGTGACTTTTTGTTTTTTGTGATACTTATTTGATCTGGCTTTGTCAGCTTCCAAGTGTTTGACCTGGAGAACCCTATTTGCCAATTATGTCATGTCCCTAAGGTATTGGGTTCCCAATTTCTTCTTAATTGAATATTATAGGCCACTAGCGGCCATTTCGATTAACTCATGTTCAGGCACCTAAGTGAAGCACCTTTCCTTGAGAAGTCTAAATCTATTAGATAATCATCTATTGACTCAGGGAAACATTATCCAACTCCTTCAGACTAAATTTTGATTGTCTCATGTAGAGTTGTTTATGGAACAATCTTGCCAATTGACTCCATGTTTGGATAGAGTGTGGAGGAAGTGTTGTGAACCAAGTGAAGGTACTCTTTTTTAGAGAATTGGGGAAGTATTTCATCTTTAGATTCTCATTGTTTGCAATGTTACCAACCTCAGTTTTCAACCGAGTGACATGTTCGACTGTCGATTCGTTGTTGTCTCCATCAAACTAAAATTTTCCATCCTTTGGGTAACTATGCTTGTCGAATTCCCACAAAGGAGATATGAAATTAGGTATGTGAAGTCCCACATAAACGCCATTCTGGGCCAAAATTTGTTCGACCATATTTGTTATGTTATTATGCCTCCCAAATTAATTTGTTGGACATGCCTAAGCACTTGGTCAGCATTCCGATTTCTTTGAACTATCAAAGGTCTATGGTTATTTTCGCATATATGTTCTTCCTCTTCCCTATTTGGTGGAGGTTCGGGTGGTCAAAATCCTTGATTTTGACCTACAACAACCCGTCTTATCTCGTTCTCAGGCGTCTCGACCTACCTAACAGTTGATATTTTGGGGGTTGGTCGTGCTTGCAAGAAGGCGTGCCAAAAAAATAAGCAATTTGACCCATTTGATTCGCCAACAATTCATAGCTCTGGTTTGTATTTGCAATCAAAGGGTTTAAATGGTTCTCATTTGTTGGGTAAGGGTATTAACTAATTCTAAGTTACTCTCGTCCATTTGTTGCCTCATAGTAATCATGGAAGTCATATTTAAGAAAGGCGTTGATTGAGGCATATAACTCCTCCTGGTTGAGCCAAATTGTTAATGGTTGACATTAAGGCATTGTAAGGAGTATATGATGGACTTGTGGCCATTACATTGTCACTAAAGGTTGACATATTTCTATGAAGGCTAGCCATCATCAAAGTTGGCATACCATAAGGGTAATATCTAACACTCGGTGGCATTGAAAACCCAAACAAAGGTCTCGTAATTGCATGGTCAAAAGAGGGATTCCTGGATTGCGGTGGGGGAATTTCCCCCTGTTGTATTATTGGTGCAGTTGGCGTCATTGACACTATCGGATCCGTTGTCCTAACAGATGTTGAGGAAATAGGCTCTTCAACCGTCGATACATCTGGTTGTTCTATTACATTCTGGGAAATATTTTGGGGGTTAGTATTATCTACAAGAGGATGCGACATTTTGGACAAAGATTTTCCACTTCTCGATCGCATGCAAACTACACAGAAACATTTATAAACACAGAACAAGTTTAAATGAGACAAAACTATGAATTTCTGTATAAATATAAGTATTTTTAGCACATGTCCCACTGGGCGTGCCAATTTGTTTAGACAGAAAATTGGTAAACAACCGCTAGCTCTTTAATGAAGGTTACTCGCAGGATCAACTAGTGAATCCTAGGACATAGTGAAAAAAACCTTGTTTTATAGTTTTCTATTAAGAAAACCTAATTTCAACTTGGTCGAATTAATGATAAAAAGGTTGTAAAAATGTAGATTTTGACAGTATTGAAAATAGAAGAAAGGTAGTAAGAAATGAAAATGAAGAGAAACAATGTAATTGAATGAAACTTAAAGTAACTTGACAAGGCAAAGTAAAATGAATTTTAAAGACTTTGCATTGAAATAAAATATGGTGTTTCAATGTTCATACATTCTCTCATCCAAGACATTTTTCTCTAGATGTCGGTGCTTCAAGTTTAAGATAGATTTTTGTAGTCAAATGAACACACCTTGAATTCTACAAATGAACTTCTATTTATACTAGTACAAAAACAACTATCTCTAACGTTCACATCTTTATTTTTCGCCACATAAAAGCTTGTATGTAGTCTGCTTTTACATTCTCTTCATGTTTCCTTCATAATGGAATTCACAAGTAGTTAATATATATTTGAACGTGATGTCTGTGTGCCCAAATAACCGCTTCTTGGACACGCTTGCTGTTGTCGAACCTAATACGGTCGAAATGTTTCCACAACATTCCAAAAAAAATGCTAAGTCCTGAATTTCTTCAATCCAGGACTCCTCTTGTGTACACACCATATATAGCTCGTGTACCATTATCTTTGACATTTGCTAAGGTTATTCCCTTGTCGAAAATGCCAGCTAACACTATAACACACCCATTAAGTCACATTCTCGGGACTTTTCAACCTGATGCTTCTCTTCAAATCGTTAAACTTGACTTTCTTCAGGGGTTTTATGAGTATGGGTCAAGTGCTAAATTAGAGTGATATTGAGTATGAATAATTGGCACTTATTGGCTTAACTCAATCAATAAACCTCAACTTTTGTGCATATGTTATATATTTTACATTAAAGTGTATATATTGTGTATCGTGTAAATATCATTGAGTTTTAATTGTTTTCATCTCATTTTTTAGGTATGCAAGCAGTGATATTTTTTATTGTCTTATAAAGCATTGAATAAGCTTTCCAACACTTCTTACCGCACGTAAAACAGAGTTACGGTTCAAAAGTTATGGTCGAAATAAGTGCTGGTTTGCTGTCATGTGCATTGTACGAACTGGAGGCGAACAAAAATTTCCCAGAAGCGTGGAAAAGCATTTTTTTGGTAGTAGCTATATTTGGTACGTTTGCAGTGTGAATCGGAGTTTGCAATGCGAACACGGAAACCCATTTTTTCCTATAAAGTCACATTTTCAGATTTTTCTCAGGTTATATTTTGGGAACTTTGGACCCAATTGATCAGAACCACATTTTTTAGTAGCTTTAGCTTAGAAATAACACATGGATGATGCATCTAGATAATTCGGAGGCAAATCACCACTTCAATCGGAGGTGACATTACGTGATAAGTTCAACCGGAAATGACAAACCGTGTGAAATTTGTTCTTCTTCCTTCTTCTCTTTGTATTCTTCATGTTGTTGGGGTTGTTATATGTATGTTTACTTATATTATATGTTCATCTATGGATCTTTGTATAAACTCCCTTTTACAAATCTTAATCGATGTCATCTTTGATTTAATATCTATCTTAATGGGTTTTTGCTTGCTGTAGACATACATTTTTCAAACTTGACCTAAAATAATGATCTATTATCTATGGGAAATGGTATAAATATTCGTGTGTGTGTCGGATCTTAATGCTCCGTGTTGTTTTATCGTGTGAGACATCACCTTCGAGAGGACGTGGTTGATCTCTCAAACTTTGCGTTAGACATAACCTCTGTTTGTGAGCGATACGTGGGGGTTTTAACGAGTATTAGGATGAGTGCATTTGATCGATAGGTTTTCTCTCGTATATGATGGGTAGAAGGAAATACAAATCCTAACGAGTTGCTTCTTTCTAAACAAAGTGTTATTTATTTTCTTTTTCGCTTTTAATTTCTCCATGTTACCTTTGAAACCATTTAAAACCCAAGCTTAGAGACTTAGAGATTGTCAAACAACACTTTTTCCCTCGAACCGATCCATGTAGAGACGACAAAACTCGGGTACTTAATTAATTTTTGCTTGCCGCTTTACCGCATCAGCAGTATGTCTACTAGTTTCCATTTTGTCTTGCAATTCTCAAGTTCAAGCTTTCTTTTGTTAACTTGATCCTTTAGAAATTGATACCTCCTTTCTATGTGTTTACATGAACCATGGCACAGTAGATGATTCCCCAGGTCGATTGTTGACTTGTTGCTGACAAAAAGCTTCATTTTCCTAGGTTCCATTATCTTGAGCTCTTCCAACAACATATGTATCCATGATGCTTGACATGCTGCATATGATGCAGTCACATATTCAACTTTACAAGATGACAAAGCCATAATGCTTTTCTTCCTTGAGCTCCATGAGATTGGAGCGCCTTCAATCATGAATATGTAGTGTGTTGTACTCTTCTTCTCATCTTGATCTCCACTAAAATCTGAATCAGTCTAACCATATACCTTTACATATGGGTTGGTCTTCTTCTGTATTGGCATCAGCACACCATGATCAATCATGCCTCTAATGTATCTCAACAATCTTTTGACTGCAGTGAGATGGCATTCTTGAGGTTTCTCCATAAATCTACTCAATAGTCTAACACTTTGACATATATCTGGTCTGATATTGCAAAGATACCTCAAGGATCCAATGATTTGTTTGTACGATGTTGCACTCACAAACTCATCATTTTCTCCTTCCTACTTTTCTCAAGTTTCTAATGGCATAACATCTGCATTATAGTTGCTCTTCTTGAACCTTTTCAAGATATCTTGGACATTCTTCTTTTGGTGCAAGAACACTCCTTCACTTGTGTATTTGAACTCCATTCCTAAGAAATATGACAAATTCCATATGTCAGACATTTCAAACTCCTGCATCAACCTCAACTTAACTCTTCTTATCTCTGCTTCATATACACCTATAATCAACAAGTCATTTACATACATGTATGACTTGATTCGAATGACCGTGTCTGCATCATTGAGATACAATCCATGTTCGATGACACACTTAGTGAAACCTGCTTTGATCACAAATCTATCTATTTTCTTATTACAAGCTCTTGGAGCTTGCTTTAAACCATAGAAAACCTTCCTCAATCTGTACACCTTCGGCTCATGCCCTTTGATTTTGTATCCTGGTGGTTGACTAACATAGACTTCTTCTTCCAGGGGTCCATTCAAAAATGTTGGTTTTACATCCAGCTGATGTATCTTCCACCCTCACTATGCTACTATCGACACAAAAATTCTGATGGTTTCCAGCCTCGCCATAGGTGCGTACACTTCGTCAAAATCAGTATCAAGGTTTTGCAAAAGAAACGTTAACCGCTATTATTTCCTTATTCTTCGAAATTTCACCGTTCGTCCTTTGTTTTAGCTTGTATACCCACTTCACATCAATTGGCTTCTTGATTAAATCTTCTACAAGTTCCCATGTCTTGTTCTTCTCGACTACCTCAAGTTATTCTCTCATGGCTGCTAACCAATTTGAATCATTCATGGCTTGATCCAAATTGATTGGTTCTGCTTCAGCCATCATCATCACTTCTTCTATTAAGTCACCATTTGCATCGACTGATTGATTTGGAAATCTCTCATATCCAGCTAGCCTTTTCGACTTAGTTCTTACTCTAGTTTATCTTCTAACATTCTTCTCAACTGGTTCTTCATTTCGATTGATTGGGACTTCAGTTTGTCATTCTTCTTCAAACACAGTTGTAAATGTATCTGACTCCTGTCGAACCAACCTATGACTCCAATTTTACCCTTTGCTTTCAACCACTAGAACGTCACGCTTGATCACAAGTTTATCATCATTTGGTGAATACACCTTGTATGCACCAGTTGGATGATAACCTATGAGCACCATAGTCTAACTTCGATCATCTAGTTTCTTCCTCAATTATTTAGATACATGCCTGAAGCACATTGATCCAAATACTCTAAGATGACTAACATTTAGTTTCACACCTTTCCAAGCCTCATAAGGAGTCCTCTTGACTATCTTATTGGTTGGAAATCTTGTTTAGAATTTATATTATTGTCGAAGTTGCTTCACCCTAAAATCTCTTTGGCATATCTTTAGCTTTCTACATGCTCCTAGTTATGTTCAGTATACTTCTATTCTTCCTCTCAGTTATGTCATTATGCTGAGGAGTATAGGGTGTAATGGCCTCATGCTATATACATTACTCATTGGAAAATCTAGAAAATTCTTAAGAAGTGTATTCATCACCACCATCAGTTCTCAGTTTCTTCAACTTGCATCCACTTTATTTCTTGACATGCCATTTAAACTGCTTAAATTGTATGAATACCTCACTCTTCCTTTCAATAAGGTAAATCCACATATATCTAGTGAATTGATCTATGAAGGTTTAAATGGCTTCGCAATAGACTTAGATGGTGGAATAAAAATACGTTTGGAAGGGTTGATCTTGACATTGAAGAAGAGGTTAAGATAATTAATGAAGTGTAATCTGGATTGGCTGATGAGGGTGGAGGTTTTGATGATCTAGGCCTTGCTAATAGACAATTGGCTCAGGAAAATTTCTGGAAGAAATCACACATAAAAGAAAGTATTTTCAAGCAAAAGTCTCGTGTAAAATGGGTCCAAGAAGGGTGTCGCTACTCGAAAAAAAACCAACGACGGAGAGGCGAGAATGAAAGATAGAAGAGTCGCCATCGAACTTTATTTATCGCATGAGGGGAAGGGAAAACATTGAGAAAACCCTAAGATAAGAACGGATAAGATGGTCTCGCGACCAAAGAACGGGTTCGGAAGCCGGTTATGCAAAGGGAAGGTATTAACACCCCTCGCATCCATCGTACTCGATGGGAACCATTTGTTTGTCTATGTGAAGGTATCTGCTAAAAGATTATTGCTATAATGAATGTTCCAAGGGATAAAGAGAAGGGCTAGAAATAGGGAAAAGAGAGGAAAGAGACTCGATAGGACTTCGCGGTCCTAGGCCTACGTATTCTCAACAGATATGAGAAGGTCAGAGTCAACGTAGTTCAGGAAACTAGGGGTGATGGAGGAAGGTTTCTCACCAAGATATCTTCGTCCTATACCTATGTATTCTCCTCTAGTATGAGAAATCAAAGCAAACGTAGTTCGGGTAACTACAGGAAAGGTCTCGATCGCACTAGAGCGAGAGAAAAAGTTATGGATAACCGATTGGTCTCGATTGCACTGAGGCAAGAGAAAAGGGAAGTTAGTTGTTATTGTGCTCATCAAGGATAGAGATCCTTGTGCCTACGTATCCTTATTAGGGAATGAGAAATCAGAGCAGGCGTAGTTCGGCCTACAGTTAACTGGTGTTTTTGTGGAAGATGCTAACGTACACATTCTAGCAGTTAGGTGTATTGATGCTCGCTCGTGGAGTATTAGGCGTTACCTTGCGGGTAATACCCAATTCTTTATCTCAAATATTTATTATGAAAAGGTGTGGTGAATATAGTCACGTCTTCGTATTGAAAAACGAGTATCGAGATTGCACACCCTACATTGAGCATCTTGACACTCAGAGAGAAAGAAGTATGCACTTAATCCTCTCTCTTTAGTTCAATACAGAGTGGACTTCATTCTTTTATTAAAGATGTTTTTGATCTTGGATGGTAAGTAGTTTACGACAGTGAACCCTAAAGGTAATGTCAAGCACTCGAGATAGGAGAAGGCATATGCCTAACCACTCCACAACCATCCAAGTTTATTTGGAAAAGAGTTTTTTTTTGGAAAATGCATTTGGTACGAGACCAAGGTTTTAAGAGAAAGTTATGAAAAGAATGGATGTTGAATTGGTTTAACAGTTGTTTGAGAAAATCCGCTTGACGTTGGATCAAGGGTTTGATTGCTTAAAAAAGTTTGAGGTGATGTGAACAAGGTTGATGGCGACGCACAAGGCAATCGACTTACAAGGTCAAAAATGGCTCAATAAGAATCAAGAGTTTATTTTGAAAATAGTTTTTTTTGGAACCAAAAGTCAAGGATGACCGTAATAATATCCACATATAATTACCGTACAACCACATCGGGTTAATCGGCTTAAAAATACAAATAAAACAAGACATGAAAAAAACAGCATGAAATGCATCAAGAAGTTCGTCGTGCAAACTTCTTAAAAAAATTTATTGGAAACTAAGGAAAGTTCGCTGTGCGAACTTCTTAGGGTTTTTCAGATCAGTACGCTATTCATAAACAAAGGCAAAAGGCACTGAAGTTCGCTGTGCGAACTTGCCAGCGAACCTCACCAAGTTCGTTGTGCGAACTTCTTAGCAAATACACACTAAACAGAGGCGAAAGGGGTCAAAGTTCGCTGTGTAAAATTGCCAGCGAACCTGCCCAGAAAAAACATCAAGAAGTTCGATGTGCGAACTTCATGCTGTTTTTCCCAGAATATGCCTTTTTCATAGAAATAGAGGGGAAAGGGGGCAAAGTTTGTTGTGCGAACATGACAACATTTTGAGGTTTTTTAAGTGTTCTCACCTCTCTCTCTCTCTACAAAACTCACTCTTGTTTTTTATAATAAATAATCACTCTTAAACCATCATTAAAAACATATGTATCCACAAATACTATCCTAACTAACAACAAAGGTAAAGTGTGCAACAACTATGCAAGCATACAAAAGTATATACAATGAAATATAAATAGGGTAAGGTTCAAAGAAATGGATACCCATGAGTTGCTACTCTCCTTCTAATCACCACTGTTGTTTTGTTGGATGTATTTCTTCTTTCACTCTATGTTTTTATCTCTCTTTTTCTGGTTTTCTTTTTTAAAACCCTCTTGTTCTCAATGTCACTTTTCTCTCTTTTTTTTTTCCTGGTTTCCTTTTTTCTTATCTCTTGCTCTCTATCCCTTCCTCTTACTGCTGCTCTCCTCTTTATGCCCAAAACATTAGGGTTTTTACTGGTTTCAAAAACTTCAAATTTCTTTATTGGGGAATACCTTTTACCACTTTCTTGATGTCACTCTCTTTCTTTCCATTTTCAGAAATCCTACTTTTTTGCTGCACTTTTGTTGCTGTGCCAAAGTAATAGAGTTTGCACATGCTTCAAGTTTCAGAATTTCTATACTTGAAAATGCTTATTACCACTTTCTTGGTGCAGCCCCATTTCTTTCCATTTCTAGCATGCTGCTTTTTCTGCATTTGCTGCTGCACTTTCCTAGTGTTGTTTTTTCTGCATTGCTCTCCTTTACTCACTTGTTCTTGGGTTGTCCTTGTGGTCCGTGCTTCTCCCCTTGACATAATTTTGGAATTCTGAATTTTGGTATGTATGTGAACCAACATGATCTAGTACCTCATGTTTTGTGACATGGTTTGTTTGGTTGGGAATTAGTTGGTCATGGGGCTGTTTTAGATCACATTGAAATTGCCTTGAAATTGCCCATGGCTAAGCACTAATGGTCTTGATCTTGAAATGTTCCAATGTTGCATTAAACCTTAATTGTTTTCCTTGGATGTTTGTAGGCTTATTTGGTTATGAATCATGTGAAGGCATAATGTGGGACATGTAGACTTAATGAGGCATGAAGGGTACCATAGCATGAAGTTGATTAGAAACTTGAGTCAAGATTAGAAATAGCTTAATTTTCTAAGCATTGCTTAAAGTTGGAAACTTTGTAACAAATGTGACATTCTTGCAATGTCATGAAATTTCCCTTTGTAATAATCTTGAATTTAATCTTGAATTTGGAATGATGGATCTCCCTTATGCCATTGAATTTGAAATGGATGAAGTCTTGAATTATGAACTTGTTATCTTGACTCATGTCTTACAAATTTGAATTCCACTCAAACATAGAATTTGAAACAAAGTTGGATGAAGAAATCTTGAATTACGCCTTGCACTTCATGTTCATTAGGAATATTGATCTTGAATATCCTAATATTTTCAAGTAACTTCTCCTTGAAGAAATGTACATGAGTAAATTTTCCAACTTGAATCAAACATTAGATGATGAACCTTTCTTCAATGTAGCCCATGATAGGAAATTTCTCTCATTTGGAATGGAAAACAACGAAACAACCCAATCCTTACTTTGTAAACCCACATGCTCGATATGCCCTAGAACGATGTATGATATGTGTTGCGGTGAGAATCGTGATACCAAGCTATTGATTAACTTGAATCTTTAATTCTTAAATTCACAACCGGTCTTTAATTTATCCAAAGGAAAGGTCTAAAGAAAGAAAGAACCTTTTGCGCGATGTAACAACAACGCTAAGAGATTCGGGGATCGGGGGTTGGTTATGCATAGGGTAGGTATCACACATCCTAAACATCTGTAGTACTCTACATGAACCTTTTGTTTGTTTGTATGTTAAGTTTGTAAATGCTTGCTAAGGTTTGGGTTGGGTAAAGGGTATAGGTTAAAACCTAAAGATAGTTTCTAAGTTTGCTCGCAAAGACGTCGCGTCCTCTGCCTACGTATCCTAACTAGGATAGAATCAGAGCAATCGTAGTTCACCTCACTAGGGTTGAAGAACGCTTGATTGCGATCAAGGTTCAAAGGGGAACAAACATAATAATGTTTGTGTAGAGTTTCACAAAACTCTCTATGTCTATGTTGTAACACTCAAAGGGGGAAGTAAGTGATCATATCCATGATCCTTACATAGAGTTAAGAACTCTATCCTAGGGTTCTAGTTGTAAACACTCCTAGTGAGGGGGAAGGTTGTAGACTTAAGGCAAAGTCTAATGGCTTGTACTAAAGTTCATAATGACTTCATAAAGTCAAAGGAGGGGGGATGAGCTATCCATGACACAAGGGTCAATGGTGAGACTTTTCTTTTGGAAGGAGAGAGGGGAGGCAACTTGGATGAGAACTAGAGAGTTCCATCACTTGGGGAATAAATACTTAACAAAGCATAAATATTAAAGCATGAGGAATATAGAAGACAATGATTATAATCAAGGATTAACCAACACATTACAATGAGCAAGTATTTTAGGTAGGATGGATGGTCACAACCAAGCATATTGTAATAAGCATGTCTTGACAAAGATGTAGATATATTTGACAAATATTGAAAGCATGGTGAAGGTAACAAATAACAATTTGAAAGTAAAAACTATGTCTAGATAACAATCTTACACAATTAAATAAATTAGTTTAACACCATAATTTAGGAGGAATAAATATTCATGGTAACAACCAACAAAAGAATGACATCTCAATATGCTAACAAACATAAACAAATACCAATAAATCTTACAAGATAAACATGGCATAAAGGGTAAATTAAATCGAGACGCAAGGTGATGATCTAAGAGTGGATCTATTAACAAGTACACGAAAGCATTGTTGAAATAAATAATCATGAGATTTTAAATCACTAAACAAAACTAGACATCACAAGGAAGAGTTTGCAAAAAGAACGAGTTAAAACAGATGAAAGATGAACAAGTTACGAATATTGGAAGTTTTATTGATTTCATGATAAATAAACAAATAGACAAGCAAATAAAAAAAGAAAGGGCATGGGTGGGGTTTGAACCCACGCCCTTGTGCTCATAAGCAAAGACAAGTTACCACCAGGCCACAACGCGCGCGCGTGCAAGGAAATGAAAGGAGTGAAGAAAATAGTTCATCAATAACAATTGGAAAATAAAAAACAAAAGGGTTCGACCTCCACCCGGATCGAACCCTTGTCATGCAGGTGAAAGGCGAATTTAAGGCAAGTTGCTTACCACTGGGGTAGCTGTACATCCAAGTACAAAGCCACCCCTAAAAATACATAGGGCATTCTTTGAGGCATTTCTGGGCAAAAAACACAACCAAAAGGCAAAGGGCGTGAAAGATTGAAACCATACCAAAACTCCATGGAATTTAGTGAAACCTTAATCAATCTTGAGTATTTTTCAATGAGGAATTCAATGGTAGTGTTATTTTTGAGAAATTGAGTTTCTACCTTAAAATTCGATTGCATATGCATAGAGTTTTTTGAAATGCGTTTTGAGTGTTAAAACCCAACTCAATCAAGCTTGCACCAGTTTAAGAGTATGCACATGCCTTAAATCAAATGCTCATGGATTATGCCTCAAGGGAAAACCTCAATACTGACACGGATTAGAAAGTGACCAATCAACTGCAACTTAAAGAAGTAACATCAAGACAGCCTTGTATCCAACCAACAGTTTAAAACAACAATTCAACATTATGCTTGCCAAGATAACAGTCATTGAAATATAATGCTCACACACAAGTTGCAGCAGAAAATAGAATATGAAGTACAAGGTAAACAAAGGGCAGACGCAGCCTTGGAACAGGATGACAAATCTGTGCAAACTTGATCTCACAGTCTCACACATCAAAACATAACAATTATGGCTTCTAAGAAAAGTGCTGATTTAAGAACTCTATGTTAATATGCAAGGGTAGAAACATTGATGGTATCTAGAATCCAAGTTTTAAAAGCAGACAGTCAGGTTGGTATTTAACAATGTGCAGATGAATTTCCACTTCAAAACTTCATGACAGAATTTCAATAACATGTACTGTGCTTTTAAGCATCAAAACCAAATGTTTGACATGATTAAGAAGTGGATATCAGTTTGGTAAATCACTAAAATGCCTCAATAGTAACATGTTGTCAATCCAACTAAGACAAACTCAACATAACTCAAACATCAACAAAATAAGATTTTAATCATTTCAACAGAATTCAAAATATGAACTTAAAACCTACACTCATAGATTCTAGACCTATTTGCAATTTTATGAACATGCAGATTTGACAGGAGGACAACAAGCACAAATTAAATCAACAGGGTTTAGCATGTTGGATGAATCAAAATCAAAACAGGCTACACCACAATGCCATCATAAAATGCATCAGCTCATGACATAAATATTGATTCAGCAAACATTCATGATGGTTTCAAACAGTAGTATTTTCACAAAAATAAAACACCAGCCACTACCTGACATCACAAAGCCAACATTAGACATCAGTTAATCACAAGAGACCAAACTTGTTCACAATAAATCCTAGACAAACTAAATACAGCATGATCAAAATTCAATTATCAAATCTGTCAACAATCAAGTATGTTATGCCAACAAATCCAAACCTAAAAAAAAAACAGTCATTAGACAACAAAAGTAGACCTTAACATGACAATGCCTACCACTGACTAACCATAAGCTGAATGAATCTCAAAATGAACCTCAAGGTGATTGGTATCTCATAATATACATAACTTGACAGTTCTCAACCGTTCCTGCAAGAAACAATTCCATACCTCAAAAGCTTAAAACAGAACCACACAAATTTGGCAGCAAACCAACCTCTTACCAAACTGCTATGGTGGCAATTTAACAAGAATGAACACTTATTCCCCAATTCAAGTGGTCCCTTAAACAGTTCTAAAGTTATGTGCAACATTGTTTCCCAAAATAAAACAAATACCAAACCAAGTGAGCACTTAGCCAAATAAACAACAACACAAGGCATGTGGTCATCTAATTGCATAAACTGAACAGAACCCTATTTGAAACCAAAACCCCTTGATCTAAACCTCTCCCAAAACTGTTGCCAAATGGTCTGATAACAACTGATTACTGATGGTACACTTAAGCAGCATGGTTAGTCATAAACCCAGTTACCAACACATTCCAAAATATGCCCCTCATCAGACTGCATAATACTCCAAAGCAACTCCAATTGAATTACCAACAGTGCTAGCCATCATATGTCCATCAGCTCTAAGATTTCCTTTGGTGGTGAACACACATTATTACCATACTAGCACTCTTATTAAGGTCCATACCAGTTGTGTTTTTTTTTAACAAGGTTTGAGAAAAAGGTACGGCTGGTAGCAGGTCTTGCTTGATCCACAATCTAGTGCAGGTTCAATTAGGGATCCTCATCTCAATGGATTGGCAGTCAATATTGCCTGAGCTATTCATTCAAGGGTGTCCCCTTGAGCCAAAGTGAGATGAAGTAAATGATTTAATAATTCCAACTTGAAACGATACAAACAGACAGTGATATACATGGTGTTCTTGCAGTAGGTTCTACATCTAAAATTCTTTTCATTCTCTTGAACCTGCCTTAAGCCAAGAGGACTTAGATTAACAACTATCTTAGTAGGCTTCAACTCAGATTTAGGGTACCTGCATGAGGTATGTTTGAGGACAAGAAGGGTAATGGGTTGCAATTCCTACAGGCTAGACAGGTGCCAAAGTGTTTTAGTGTTTGGTGTAAATTGCTGCCAAATGGTTAGCAGTCCATATCAGTCAGGGTATCTCAAGTTGAGTCCTCATCTCTTGAGTCTTAGAGCTAGTCAGAAATTGAAACAGTAGTGCAAATCTAAACATAAGGCTGACTAGGCTATGGTTTGAGATACAATTCATCAAAAACAAACGCACATGTAGAAACATCTAAGAACAGTACCATCTAGCCAAATAGTGAATTGTAAAGCAAGCTATACCACAAAAAAAACTTTTATGCTGCTGTATGTGAAGCAAGGTGTTGTGATGCTGAATTGTGTAAAAATGCATTTGTGGAGGACAGGTCTTAACTCAGATGCAACTAAGCTACACCAGGACCTCACACATATTGCAAACATAGTTTTAAGAGCATTTGGAACCCTAAAGCAAACACATACCAAGCCAAGCAAATTTTAGCAGTTGATACCAAAAACAAGTAACTTCCAAAGGCAATAACAGGGCAGTTTTTGAAGGGTGATGCCTTTCCATGATAATTATAGTCTATACATGCTAGGTTCATGGCAATAGATGATATTTATAACCACCAAGTAGACATGCTCAAGTAAAGTGAAAAATGACATATGCATCAAGACAGTAAACAAACAAACTCATGGCCAAAAACACCTTAATGCAATTTCATGATCTTATGATGGATGAGATGAATTTCAAATGACATACCTTTTAGCAAGCAAGTTTAAACCAACAAAAAAGCAAGAAAACCAGAGATGTTTCTTTCACTTCGCTTTTGGCCTTTGAGATTTTTCTTCAATTAAGCAACATACAACTTGTGAGCTAGTTAGAGAGATATACTTTTCCAATGACCTCCAACACCTTAGACAGTTGAGAAATGGTATATTTGAGGGGTTAGAGTGGTTAAAATGGCAAGAATCCACATAGAATGAGTTTTAGCCATTTTAGTGATTTTGGTCAAAGTATGGTAGAATGAGAGTTGAATTTTGGATTGGTGGCTTTTCTGAGAAATGTAACAATGGGAACACCTTCAAATGGCCATTTTAAAGTTGTATGGATGGTCTTTGAAGTGTTTTTGGTTTTAGACAAAGGGTTGGCATGAAAAGTGAAAAAGTGACTAATTTGGTGTTTTTTTGTGATTTTTCTTCTCTTACAAGCAAGAAGGGAAAGAAGGAGAACTATATGCTTAGGATGCTTGGGATAGTTCTGGTGTGTTTTGCAAATGAGGGTGAGGCCTCTATTTATAGGAGAAATAAGGGTGAGGGCAGCTTGGTAACTTTCATTTTTGGAGGGAGTTTCATGAAGTTTTCTTCCAAATCTTGCCAAGATCTTCTTCCATCAGCTCCATGGCTCAAGGAAGATCAGAAAACTCAAGTGAATATTGACATGAAATGACTGAGATAAGCCTAGAGCACAGAACAAGTCAGCTACCACAGTTGGAAATGAAAAAGTTTCTCTCTCATCCTTCCACACTTGAATATTTTAATCCAAAACTTGCAACTTGCATCTCTCTCTCCTAAACCTCTCTTTTTCTGTCATTTCCTTCCTCTACACATCTGAATATCATAATTTATCATGATCCAAGGGTGGAGAGTGGTTGGAGATGAAAAATTCTGATTTTGAGAAGTTGGACCAAGTGAATTTCAAGTGTGACAGGCCCAAATTCAAAGCATCATAACTTCCTGCTCACAAATCCTTTTGAGAAGTTCTTGCACTTTTTAGAAAGCCCTTGTGTAGCTCTACAACTTTCATGTTTTAGGAATTTCCAAATTCTTGATGGAACTAGGTTGAAAAACCCCTTAAAGTTAGCAAAAAACAAGTTTTGATGCAGCCAGATTTTGAAAAATCCACTAAGTGTTTTGTACTAAAAAATGATTTTGATGATAACTCCAATTCCATGCATTTTCTGAGAGTGGACTAGTATAGGACTTTTTTAGGACTTGTTAGGAGCTTTCCGACGAGCTTTGAACCACCTCGTTCGGGTGTGCGGTTAGGAAGTTAGGGTTTAGCCCCTTTCGAAACCCTAATTTCCCGATTTTTCGATTACTCTCACGTCTTTGATCCGATGATCATGAAAATTGATATGTGGGTCCCTCATGACATAAGGAACAACTTGTTTTCACCACTTGAAGTCCAATTCCTAAAACTTGAGGGGGTTGACTTTTCGGTCAACCGTATGATCGATCGACGATTACCGAACTGTCTGTTCATGTTTCGGAGCTTCCAAGACTTTGAAACTCTTTGAGGGGACTTCACTAAGCCATATGAACATTTTAAACCATACTTTTATCTTTGAATTATTTCCAAAATCTAAAGTCAAACTACAGTTGACTTTTCCTGATCGAAAACCCTAATTGGGTGCCTTGAACAACACTGCACCCCATCTGTGGGTGATTACTTCAAATTGAACTCACACATGGCCCAATATGGTACTCTTGATCTTATTTCATAAATGATTCATCCCAAAACATTGGTTGCTCAATCCTCAAACCTTCGATTTTATCCGTGCGGGGCCTCGTTTCATCTGTGTCTTGACAAAACACCCTTCGAAACTTGTTAAGGTTAGATAAATAAATGCATATGATATGAAGAGGATATAATGGGTCAAAATTTGGGGTGCAACAGATGCCCCTATTTAAATATCTTTACTAGATTGTAATGAGAGATGACAATCCTCATAGAATCGTAGTGAAAGGTATTTAAATATAGCAAACCAGAAATTTTGTCCCTTAGATCTGATGGTATGCGAAAGGAAAAATGTGAATATGCCATGAATCTAAATGATGTCATATGATGTTTGAATGCCAGACAGATGCAAACACACGAACAAAAATGAAAGAACGGCAAAACAACGAGTAACCACTCACGGGAACCCAACACACTGAGGAAAGATTCAAGACCAAGCAGGCGAGGTAGTTCAAACATGACTGAGGATGCTTGTTCAAGGAAATCTTTCACGCATGGGACACAAATTTCGCCCGGGAAGACACACCTTCATTGGGGAGAGGAGATACGAACCTCACTGGGAATAACCAGATGAGGAAGTCCACCGGGGAAGATAACAAACCTCCACTGTGGAAAAGACGGAACGAAGACACGAACCTCACTGGGGATAACCAGATGAGAAAATTTCCTATAACGAAGAGTTCAAACGGGATCTTCAGGAAAAGGTTAGAAACAAGACCGGGCGTGCCGGGGAGGTTAGTATCTACTAATTCTCCGAGACGCGACTGGAAAAGAAAAAGCTTCAACTGGGGAGACTGGTGACGACCAGGATCTTAGATCGGTTCCCAAAAAGTGCTAAATACCACTAGACTTCCTAGGGATATGGCGACGACCAAATCAAAGTTCCAATTACAATTGGGAAATCTAAACAATATCGATAAAACACAGGACTTCGGCTGGGGAAGTTGGTAACAATCAACTTTTGGTACTAATAACAATTAGTTTTCAAGCAATGCCAGTAACTACTGGACTTAGAGGGGACTAGTGATGACCAAATCAGGATGTACCAATAACAATTGATAATGGATAGTGCTAGTAACCACTAGATTTAACCGGAGAAATTGGTAACGACCGAGTCCAAGGAGACCAATGACCATTGGATTTTCAAAGGGTTTGGTAATGATCAGACCAAAATGATGATGACAATTTGCTTTAAGCGACACCAATAACTATTGGACTTAAGCTAACTGGTGACGACCAAATCAAGGGGTATACCAATAACAACTAGTACTGGATACTGCTAGTGAAAACTAGATTTTCCAAACAATGCTAGTAACCACTAGACTTAGAAAGATTGGTAATAACCAAATCAAAAGCCACCAATAACAGTTGGATCTGAAGGTAATACTAGTAACTACTACATTCAAAACGACTGGTAATACCCAAATCACACGGGTACCAATAACTATTGGATTCCAGGCGATGCCAATAATTATTGGACTTATTAGGGAATTTTGGTGACGACCAACTTAAGTACCAATGACCATTGGTTTTAGCAGGCAATACTAGTAACCACTAGATTTTTAGCGAAGATTGGTGAAAACCGAATCAAAAGGACTCAAATGACGATTGGTTGGCTTTATGACAGAATCAGTGACGACTGGGTTTGGAAAATTGTTGGTGACGACCAAACTACTGTACCAAACGTAGTTAGTTCTAAATACGTGCTAGTGACCACTAGTCTTTCAAAGTTTCTTAGTGATAACCAAATCGAAGGTGAAAGTTGGTAATAACCCCCTGTTTGTATAAATTAAACATTGTTAGTCACCACTAACTTCCCAGAGCAAAATAAGGAAACCCCAGGATGTCGACTCTAAAACGAGCTTGTAACAACAAGACAAAGATAAAGGTAATGACCAAAGGATCTTTTCGGTGGGAATGCAAACAAATGCGTATGCTGGCATGATGCTGTATGCAAGACACAGAATGACCCGTAGGGACAGAGGAAAACCAAATAAAGAGGGAACTCGTCACGCTGAGCCTCAAAATGCCCCTAGTCAGACGACACTTCCTTCTTTTGTGCAGATAACAGTCCTTTCTCAGTAATGTCCCTGGAATCTTGCAAGGAAGAAGTCTTAGCTTAATAGCTGGAGCTGCTATCGGACGTATCTATCTCGGTCAAAGGTAACAACGATCTCCACAACTTCAAGAGCTGTGTAATATCATCATATTACCTTTAGAACTTTTCAATCATTTCGTCAAATTGTGCTTTCTCCTTTTTCTTTTTAAAACGAGACTTAGGTTTTTCAAAACACTTTGCTTTCATGAAAATTCTTATTAACAAATAAGTGAAATTGCATAACAAAAACAGCAGATCATAACAATGATTTGGCCAAAAAAAGAACTGATTTTATTGATAGACAAGAACTTTACAAAAGGCAAAGCCTTGGGGATTTTAAAAGTTTTGAAAAATGGCAACAGAGAAGATTACAGAATCCCATAGCAATTTGGTCCTTCCGACTGCCAGTTCACTTGCTTTGTTGCTTCTGACGAGAACAACAAGCTTTGACCTTTCTTCTAATACTCTGCACCGGAGTCTGCCCCAGCGTCCGTCATCTTTCAAACATTGGGTTTTTTTTTTGTCGAGGCACTGAAATCCTCTTTCTATGTATTCCGTTTTTCAGGCGTAGTATTTTCTTACTGCGTCCGAATTGATGGGATACTTGAGTGGTTCGCCATCCATGGTTTCAAGAATCAGAGATCCTCCGGAGAAAACAGTCTTCACAATGAAAGGGCCGTCGTAATTGGGCATCCACTTGCCACGCATGTCTTTTTGTGTAGGTAGGATTTTTCTAAGCACCAGTTCTCCTTCCCTATACTCTTTGGGACGAACTTTCTTATTGAATGCCCGGGCCATCCTTTGTTGATAGATTTGACTGTGACACATGGCCGTTATTCTTTTCTCGTCGATGAGATTCAACGAATCAAATCTTTCTTTTATCCACTCGTCTTCATCCAACTCTGCTTTCGTCAAGATCTTCAAGGAAGGTATTTTGACTTCAATGGGTAGCACCGCGTCCATCCCGTACACTAAGGAAAAGGGAGTTGCCCCTGTCGAAGTGCGTACTGATGTTCGGTAGCCGTGCAAAGCAAATGGTAACATCTCATGCCAATCTTTGTAAGTTACGACCATTTTTTATATTATCTTTTTGATGTTTTTGTTTGCAGCTTCAACTGCGCCATTCATCTTAGGTCTGTAAGGGGACGAGTTATGATGCTTGATCTTAAAATCGTCACAAAGTTCCTTCATTGTCTTGTTGTTCAGATTCGAACCGTTGTCAGTGATGATTTGGTTAGGGATGCCATATCGGCAGACAATCTCTTTTTTAATGAAGCGTGCGACCACTTGTTTCGTCACATTTGCATATGATGCTGCTTCCACCCATTTGGTGAAATAATCGATTGCGACAAGGATGAAGCGATGGCCATTAGAAGCTTTTGGCTCTATTTCCCCGATCATATCTATGCCCCACATTGCAAAAGGCCAAGGTGACGTCATCACATTGAGAGGATGAGGAGGGATATGCACTTTATCAGCATAAACTTGACATTTATGACACTTTCGAGCGAAGAGTATACAATCCGTCTCCAAAGTTAGCCAGAAGTAACCCGCTCTTAAAATTTTCTTAGCCATGGTGTGGCCATTTGCATGGGTGCCGAAGGTTCCTTCGTGTACTTCGGTCATTATGAGATTCGCCTCATTTTCGCCGACGCATCGGAGTAAGACCATATCATGGTTTCTTTTGTACAAGATGCCATTGTTGATGAAAAATTTAGATGACAACCTCCGTATCGCTCTTCTGTCAATTGTGAACGCGTCAGCGGGATACTCTTGGTTTTGAAGGAAATTCTTGATATCATGAAACCATGGCTTCTCCCCAAATTCTTCGTCTATTGCCATGACGTATGCGGGTACTGTCCTTCTTTCGATGCGAATCAGAGGTGCCTCGTTGACAAACTGGACTTTCCACATGGATGCCATCATGGCCAACGCATCGAAAATGTGATTTTCTGCCCTTGGTACGTGCTTGAAGGTAATTTTATCAAAATACTCAGCCATCTCTAGGATGTGGGTCTTATAAGGAATCAATTTTTCATCCTTGGTTTCCCATTCTTCTTTGAGTTGGTATATCACCAAAGCAGAATCACCAATTACTTCCAAGATTTTGATACGGAGGTCAATGGCAGCCTCCAATACGAGGATGCAGGCTTCATACTCCGCTATGTTGTTTGTACAGGAGAAACAGAGTCGGGCTGTGACCGCAGTGTACCCTCCAGTTGGATTTTTCAGGACAACTCCGATGCCATGTCCATTTTTGTTTGACGCTCCGTCGAACATCATCTCCCAACGAGATCCCGGCTCGGGACCTTCCTCTGGACCAGGCTCTGGTTTCGTGCGCTGAATATACATCACATCTTCATCAGGAAAATCAAATTTGAGCGGCTGATAATCCTCCATAGGATGCTCTGCAAGGTGTTCTGACAAGATGCTCCCTTTGATGGATTTTTGAGCAACATACTGGATATCATACTCTGATAGGAGCATATGCCATCGGGCTAATCTTCCTGTCTGAGCTAGCTTCTCAAAGATGTATTTGATGGGGTCTATCTTAGAAATCAGCATCGTAGTGTGGTAAATCATGTACTGCCTCAGACGTTTAGCAGCCCATGCCAACGCACAACAAGCTTTTTCCAGAGGGGAGTAACGACTCTCGCAGTCAGTGAACTTCTTGCTTAGATAATAGATTGCATGTTCTTTCTTCCCTGACTCATCCGTCTGGCCCAAGACACAGCCCATCGAATTTTCTAACACGGTCATATACATGAACAAAGGCCTTCCAGGTACCGGAGGAATCAGCACTGGAGGTTCTTGCAAATACTGCTTGATTTTATCGAACGCCGCCTGGCAGTTTTCATTCCATACCACCGTTTGATCCTTTCGTAACAACTTGAAGATCGGTGTGCAGGTAGGAGTCAGATTGCAGATGAACCTGGAGATGTAATTCAAACGTCCAAGGAAGCCTCTAACTTGTTTCTCAGTTTTGGGAGCAGGCATCTCCTGGATTGCTTTAACCTTGTCAGGGTCTACCTCAATTCCTCGCTGACTAACGATGAAACCAAGTAGCTTGCCTGAGCGAACTCCGAAGGTGCATTTGGCTGGATTTAGTCTCAATTGATACTTTCGGAGTCTTTCAAATAGCTTCAGTAGGTGATCCAAGTGGTCTTCTTCACTTTGGGATTTTGCAATCATATCATCCACGTACACCTCGATTTCTTTGTGCATCATATCATGAAAGAGTGTGACCATAGCTCTCTGATACGTTGCCCCTGCGTTCTTCAAACCAAAAGGCATTACCTTATAACAATAGGTGCCCCATGGTGTGATGAAAGTTGTTTTCTCCATGTCTTCTGGATCCATTTTTATCTGGTTATAACCCGAAAATCCATCCATGAATGAGAACACTGCAAAGCTTGCCGTGTTATCCACCAAAGTGTCAATATGTGGTAACAGGAAATCATCCTTCGGACTTGCTTTATTTAGATCCCTATAGTCGACGCACATCCTGACCTTGCCATCCTTCTTCGGGACTGGTACAATGTTGGCCACCCATTCTGGATACTTGGATACTGCTAGAAAGCCAGCATCTATTTGCTTTTTGACCTCATCTCAAATTTTAAGTGCCATGTCTGGTCTCGACCTGCGAAGCTTTTGTTTGATCGGAGGACATTCTGGTTTCAGGGGGAGCTTGTGCATGACAATGTCAGTATCCAACCCTGGCATATCTTGGTAGGACCAAGCAAATATGTCAACAAAATCTCTGAGGATTGTTATCAGCTTGTCTTTGATTTCTGGCCTTAATGACGCCCCAATCTTGACTTCTCTTTTGTCCTCCTCTGACCCCAAGTTGATGACTTCTGTCTGCTCTTTATGGGGCTGGATATAATCATCTTCGTACTCAGCCATTCTCTTTAACTCTTCTGGGACTTCTAACTCTTCTTCGTTCTCTTCTTCAGCTTGAAAGACAAATAAACCGCTAGTAGAAGGAACCGAATGATCAAAGGATTCTGTGGTTGATGGGGGTATTCTGCATGTTTTATTTAGGAACAATCAGGCACTCACACACAGATATGCAGATGAAGGGTAGTTTTTATTATTATTTTTCCAAAAGAGATTGCCATTTTTTCAAAAAGAGTGAAAGTGATGCGCAAACAAATAACAAGAGTTTTAACAAAAACACTTTTTTCATTAATGATTTTCAATTTTCACAAAGTGGCCCAATACAAAATAATTCGCAGGTCTTGGGCAAGACCAGGAAATTTTTAAAGAAAATCACAAAGCTAACAGGCAGAATGAATTACTCTAAAGGTAAAAAGATGGGAACTTCCACAGCCTCCCAATTGCGCAATGCTCCTCCTCCCCTAGTTATTAGATGATCCAGATTACCGTCCTCATTTTCAGCAATAATGGCATTGACTTGCACACCGCCGCTGGTGAATATTGTTGCACCCTAAAATTTGCTCAACCTTATTCACTTGGTTTATGTTTCAATTGCATTAGCATTTGCATGTAGAGTCATATACATAGCTTAACCATCTGCATAGCATATCATAGCAAGTCATCCAACAGGGGACCAATCATTATTCTCATCTCTATGAGCCTATCAAGAGGTTATTATTCAAATCCAAGCACATTCAAGTCATCAGAAAGAATTGGAAAGCTAAAGAAGTCAATGGATCAAGCAAGCAATCTATCTCCTATCTGAGGGTATCTGGGGATCATCAAAGAAGTTGGGAGCTGTGAATTGAAGGCATGGAGAGTATCTAGACATCATGGGAGACTTAGAAAGTCATTTGGATAAGGAGACAAGTTGTTGATGTGATCACAAGAATTGCAGTTGAAGACAGTCAACTAGGGTTTCATCTGGGTCAACCCTGGGTCAACTCTAGGTCAATTGACTGGTTGAAAGACATTAAGGGCTATTGAAGAGATGTGGGGTTCATCATTTGACATGTAGAAGAGGATATGGTGATATGCTAATAAGAAATCAAGAGAAATCAAGGAGAAGAGGAGTTTCTAGATTAGGGTTTCTGTGTAAAATCCCCTAATTTAGGTCAGATATCCAAGCAGGATAAGTCAAAATGCAAGCTTCAAATGGATCCTTGGCCAACATGGAACTTGTAGAGGATCTCAAGACCTTTAATTTGAGTGGTGGAAGACATTAAGGAGATTTATAGAACTCAAGTTATGGTCCTTGCAAGTTACAGGTCATCTGAGGTATCTGAAATTTTGTCTGTGAAAGTGACTTGACTTCCAAGCAATATTTAGCCCTCAAGGAGATTTCAAATGAATTTCTGGTCAACATAACAATTGTTCCTCATTGTCTTATATTTCTATAATGGTATAGTATGCCTTCATCTGATTTGTGGAACTCTACTTATGGTCTTGGCAAGCAAAGGGTATTTTGGTCATTTGAGAATTACAGGTCATTTCAAGCCTATGCCCAAAACTCATACAAGGAAGCTTCAAATGGAAAACTTTACAACATCAAACTTGTTCCAAATGACATTTTGAGTCTAGAAAAATGACCATGAGAGATTGGAAAGATTCATAGCACAAGGTTTCAAAATTGTTGGATTTAATGAATAAAAATGACCTAAAAAATGAGTTTTTTCATATTTTGGCCAAATGAGGCAAAGTTATAGGTCATTTTGAATGGAAAAATCATTTTAAGAACATTGGATAAAGTAGAATTTTGAGCTTGGTTCAATTTTTGGAAGTTATTCAAAGTTACTTGCAATGAAAGAAACATAATCCAAATCCAAGGGAAAGTGTACATGGGAAGCTTCTCCAAGTTTCTAGGAGGTTCTAATGACATGTATATATTGATATGAGAAGGTTCATGCAAGGGTTGGTGATCACATTTACTCAAAACCACAAGTTTCACACACTTTCTCTCATTTGCAAAATCAATCCAAATTCTCTCAAACTTTCACCAATTTGCACCATTCTTGATCTGTTCTTCATCATTATCATCCATAGATCACAATTTACACAAGAATTTGGCAGAATTGAGCAAGGATCGTGCTGTTCAAGTTAACCATCCAAGAAGCAAGAACTCTTCAATCACAAGATCCAAGAGACTTAGACAAGATTCATTGCATACAGAACTCGAGAACAAGTTCACTGATCAGTTTCCCATCATTTCAAGCATTGGATCAAGAGGATTCCATAGCTGTTTTCATCATCACACCAGGTTGGTAACTTCATTCGAATTGCATGATTTAGTGAGAATTATAGGGAATTGTTAGTATAGATCGGTTAGGATAAGTAAGATGATTGATTTTGGCAAGTTTGGATAAGTTTCATGGATGTTGATCATGGTGCACTAATTCTGTTAGAGATCATAACATCACGAATAATGCAAGATAATCTTAGGTTAATGGCTCAGATTAATCAGCATGAAATGTAGATGAGTTTAGGGCAAGAATTGGTGAGTTTTGGAGAAGTTGATGACAGGTGTTAATGGTGGATTCCAACTGTTATGTGTATCGGGTTCCATGATTGCTTGAGTGTTAGGGTGAACTATGGTCATGGCTGTGTAGAGGCAAGTTTTTGGAGCAATTTTGCTCTTGGAGTCGAAGGCATCCATGGAGAGATAAGAGAGAACAGAACAATGGAAGGTGTTTGCATGGTTAGGGTTTTTCAGAGTTAGGGTTTGGCTCAAGGTTGAAGACGACCTTTGAACCACACGATTGCTTGTTTGACCTTGACTTGGTTCTGGATCCAACGGCCTTGGTTTAAAGATGAAAACGGAGGGAGATTCAAAGGCCTCAACGCACCGTTTCATTAATATTTTCTGACTGGGCTTTAAAATCCTTGCTAACGCCACCCCCTCAAATCAGGCCCAACTCATTTGAACTGAAAGATTTACTTTATGCACCGTTTATTGTTTTAATTAATTTTTGTTATATTTTCTGTTTGATTGGGCCCAGACGCGCTTGCTATGCGCGCCCCCCAGTCTGGGCCCATCTGGTTGTTTTAACTGAATTTCATTACTTGCTGCACCCCTTTCTCAATTAATTCATTTAATTTTCTCAATTCATTTTAATACTTTAAAAATTCATAAAAAATAGAAAAATGCTAGTTTTTAATTGGTTGTTTTTTCACATTACTCATAATTTTGTCAAGAAAATTATCATACAGAAAAATTATTAGTTCCTTTTATTTTCATATTTTTGGCATATTTTTCTTTTAATTAGGTGTAAATAATATTTTGTTTAGTACATGAATTTGATAATTTTAGTTTGAATAGTTGCTTTAATATTTTTCACCCATTCTTTTTAGGTTGATTAGTAGGTAAGACTAGCTTGTACATACAATTTAGTTCCCATTTTTAGGAGTTAATTTTAGGTGATTAGTTTAGGTGTGAACAACATGAACAAAATTAGGGTTTAAGTGATGACTTAGGAGAATTGAATCATTTCCCTTAGGACTTAGAGATTGAATATTTTAGATATGGGACTATAGGGACTATGGGTAGTTATTAGATCCCTTAGAAATCACTAGGATTCCCCTACTGCTATTAGTATATTACTATCTATATTTGATTGATTGGTGTGGTGTGCCCTCTCTGGGGATTATTGTCTGTTTGCGTGGGTAGTGGGGATTGGGAAAGATGAAGACTTGTGATGATGAAGCCATTGGAGATCCAGATGCTGAAGACCAACCTCCAGGGTTGAAGAGGAGATTCTTGCTAGCAGCTATTGAGGAAACTAGGGTTTAGGAGCTAGGCAGAGCTCTAGAGTAGTAAACTTGATTCTCAAACATGAAAGGTCTTGACTGCCTCCATTCTTCTCTATGATACAGAGTCTCTCTAAGACACTCACCCCCTTCCTTTGGAAGGCTTGGTGCTACTGTCTAAGGGATAGAACTCTTGAGAGAAAATATCTTATGTGTTAGTAGCAGTTGGTTTGCCACCCTTGGTAGTCAACTAATTGCTTAACACCCAATTTACTCTTGTGATTGATCCCTCAGCTTGGAGGTTAGGACTTGAAGAAAAGCCATTGTAGACCAAAGACTGATGATTAAAGACCTTGCTTGAAGGCTAGGGAGATGGAGATTGATGCTTGCTGAAGCTTGTAGCTGATTGGAGATGACTTGAAGACTAATGTGGTGCAGAGCTACTGTGGCTGTTTATTTTTCTGCTGTATTTCATTTCTGATGTATTGATTGGTTTTCGTGACTGTATTGTTTGATGTTTACCCTGTTGGGTTGAAAGTGAAGTCTGTTCACTTTTGCCTATTGTTTTCTAGGTTCGAGGTTGAGTGGGACTCCCTTGCCTCGCTTGTATTGTTGCATCCATGCATTTTACTGCTTTACTGTATATATATGCTATTGTTTCTGTTTCCGTCTATTCCCTTAGGATCTCTGTTTCTCTCTGTGCAAGAGAGGAGCATGATAGACATTAGGTCTTAACCCATGCATGATAATAGTAGGTTAGTTTGATTCCCTTCGCAACCGTAGGTTAGAGTTCTGTCTCTTCTTTCTCAAAACTAACAGAAAAACACAATAAAATTTCAAACACAATAAAAAACACTTCTTCCGTAAAAGAATGTGAACTCATCAAAAACGTCATTTTTGTCCGCCGGGACTGTTAATCAGAAAAACCTTTTTCAGAAGGAATAAAATCAATCAAGA
Organism: Lathyrus sativus; assembly: GCA_963859935.3. NCBI lineage: Eukaryota > Viridiplantae > Streptophyta > Magnoliopsida > Fabales > Fabaceae > Lathyrus > Lathyrus sativus. The sequence continues at coordinate 263,353,071 of OZ012735.1, forward strand.
CAGACTTGTATCGTACGTGGCCCGAACTACGTTTGCTCTGATCTTTCATGCTGTATGAAAGTACGTAGGCATAGGATGTGATATCCTAGCGAGCAACCTTCCCCTCCTTTCCCGTAGGTAGGCGAACTACGTTGACTCTGATTTCTCGTTCCAGACGGGAATACGTAGGCATAAAGTGCGATACTTTGCCGAGTCATTTTCTTTTCTTTTAACCCTTAACCCTTAGTTTAGATAGAATAACAATCCATACCCGAAAACAAGCGTGGATCCCGTCGAGTACGACGAACGTGAGGGGGTGATAATACCTTCCCCTTGCGTAACCGACTCCCGAACCCAGGTTTTGGTTGCGATGACCATACCTTTCCCCGTTTTTGCAAGGTTTACTCTGAGCGTTCCCTTTCCCTCCCGTGGGATAAATAACGCACGGTGGCGACTCTTCTGTTCAGCCGGCGCCGATTTTCGCAGTAGCGACAGCTGGCGACTCTGCTGGGGATCCAACGTCCCCTGGCTGCTAAGGACTGCGATAGTTCTTATGCATTTGGGATCTAACGTCCCTTAAGAGAGTCAATCCTAACGCTTGTTTTCCCGTCGAGGATTTTGTATGGATTTATATTTCTGACCTTTATTTTCAGCATTATATATATTGATTATTATTGCTGTATTTTGGGGTGTGACGGGTGTTCTGATATTGAGTGAGAAGCCGAACCTGGGCTTGAGTGCACCTAGACTTAGAGTAGAGATTAGTGGGCGCGCACGTGCTTTGCATGTCCTAGTGTCCCGCGAAATCTACACTCAGACGAGGTTCTTCTGGTTGGCCTCCTGTCCTGCCCTTTGGGTGGCTTGGGTTGCTGGTTAGTTGGATTGTCGACTCTGGGGACCGATCATTTGGAAGTTGGCTAAGTGAGGCCTCTTCAGGATTTGATGATGCCACTCTTTCTGGAAATCGTATCATCAACCCTGAAAGTCTGTGACGCCGACGACCGCATAGGATGCCATACCTGTGTCAGTTACTAGGACATCCACCTGTGAGAGGGTTTGGGGTTATGCAGGTAACTAGACCTTCAGATACCGGTTATTTCTTGATCAGAGATCCTGGGTATTTATGGAGAGTTATGAGGTCTGTCAGAGACCATTTGGGAGATGTGTTATGAGGTCTGTCAGAGACCATTTGGAGATGTGTTATGAGGTCTGTCAGAGACCATTGGGAGATGTGTTCTGAGGTCTATCAGAGACCAGTTGGAGAGTTCTGAGGTCTGCCAGAGACCAGTTGGAGTTATGGTTTGAGGTCTGGCAGAGACCGTTGTTGGAGCTTTGTTTTAGGTCTATCTGAGACCAGGGTTTAAGGACTTCTAAAGAGTCTGTTTGAGACCTCTTGATATGGTTCAGGCTATCCAGCTACGGCATTTGGTCCCTGTTGCATGTCACTTGCATTGCATTGTTTGCATACTCATCACCATTGCATCCTACTAACGTGTGTCTGTGCTGCAGGTGCATTTGCATTCCCCCGGTTCTAGTGTCTGGACTTCTGAGTATTGATCATGGCTGGTTTGAGGATGACCGTTGCGTATAAGCTACCTATCCCCGATATTACTCCACTCCTGGGTCTGATTTCTCTTGCAGATGAGGATGTCCGTAGAAGCTTCAGGCAGAGTTACGGACGGCTGTTGAGTTTAGTTCGCAAGTCCACTGATGATGAATTGAATGGGCTGTACACCTTAATGCAATTCTATGACCCGACTTTGAGATGTTTCACGTTTGCGGATTTTATCTTGGGGCCTACCATGGAGGAGTATGTAGAGTTTACCGAGCTGCCAGTTCAGAATGCAGTTCCTTTTATTCACTCAGCCGCTGAGCCCAAGTTGGAGGATTTAGCCAAGGCCCTGCATATGAATGCTTCTGAGTTGTTGATGACTGCGTGGCGAGGGGTTCCGGGTTTTTCTCTTCAGTTTCTGGTTGGTAAGGCTCAAGAGTACGCCAAGAATGGGTGTTGGGTGGTCTTTAACGCTATTTTGGCCCTCTGCATTTATGGGATAGTGTTGTTTCCTAACTTCCCAAACTTCGTGGATATGGATGCATTTCATCTATTCGCTGCTGGTAACCCAGTACCAACGCTGATCGGGGACTTTTACCATTCGATGCACTACAGGAATGAGAACAGGAGAGGCAAGAACGTCTCTTGTTGCGTACCTTTGTTGTATATGTGGTTCAAGAGCCATCTTCCCTCGAGGGGACCTTTCGTGGATAGTGCAATCACGCCCGACTGGCCAGAGCATATGATGAGGTTAACTTCTGAAGATATTGAATGGGTTGATCGAGATCTGCTGGGATCTGAGCTTATCTTCAGTTGTTATGGGTACCCTAATGTCCCGCTGATAGGAAGGAAAGGGTGTATCAACTACAACCCATCTTTGTTGATCCGTCAGTTCGGATATGCACTGAAGAACCCACCAAAGGAGGAAGAAGTACAGGAATCTCTGTACTTCACCGGAGACGTGAAGGGGGAGTTACTAGCCAAGCTGCAGCATGCCTGGACGCGTATTAACCGAAGAGGGAAGCCGCTGTTAGGGAAGAATGACTGTCAGGCTTATGCATCTTACAGGGTTTGGATCCAGGAAAGAGCAAGTCAGTTGCGGATGCCGTTTCCAGATGCGCCAGTCCTTGTTCCTATTCCGGTAGCAGAGCCAACTACTGTTTCTAGGGAAGCCTACGAGCAAGTGGTGAAAGAAAAGGAAGCCTTGATGAAGATCAACGAAGGGTTAGAGCAAGAGCTAGCCCAGATACGCAGTGAGAAAAACAAGGCCGTGCATGCTTTCCAACAGCAGATTGAGCTAATGAACAGACTAGGGGCTGAGTTGACTGAGGAGAGGAAGAAGCGCGAACGTCTGGGGCAAGAGTTCAGAAGCTCCCATGACATGCTTGAATCCAAGAAGAAAGCACTTGACATCGCTCACCGAGAGATCTCTTCTTGCAATAAGACTTGGAATGCCACGCTCACCAACAATAAGAAGAGGGAGGATAAGTTGAAGCAGCAGATCTCCGACCTCGAAGGGCAGTTGAAGTCTAGCATCAAGAAGTGTGAAGAAGAAGTGATGACCCGGTACAGTCTCCAGAATGCACTGAACAAGGCCATCAAAGGCAGGGATGAAGCTGTGTCCCAGAAGCGTAAACTAGAGGATCGCTTCGGAGAAGGGGCATGGGAGGAAACTGCTGAAGACGTGCGACGTGTTCTCAAGAGAAGAAACCAACTTGTTGAAGGGCTGCTTACCCAACCAAGTCATCCGGAGACCAAGAAGTTAATAGAAGAGTACCAGACTTATGGAAGTGTTTGATCATTTCATGTAGTAGCTTGTATGCTTTATTTGCATAGTACTGACCATCACCAGGATTGTTGGTTGAGGTCATGCCTTCTTATTGTACTCTCAGTGATATTGTATTCTTGGCTTATTGGTTTCTCCGCAATATATGAGGCTTTCTGTGATTCAGCTCCGGTCTTTGTATTGCTAGCACTGTCATTGCACCGGCACCTTCACACTAGAATCGGGGAATGAATTTCCCTAATGCACAGACACACATTGCATTGCATTCATATTCATATTGCATTACAGGTAATCTTTGGATGGTGTCTTATTTCCTGCTCTGTACCAGGTACTTTCCAGGATTGCAGATCAGCACCCGCACCGCTATTCCACTCGCACCAACTGTCGAAGAATCATGGATCAAATGCAGAACGAGATGCAAGATGTGCGCGAGAAGCTAGCTCTCTTTATGCAGACCATGGAAGCCATTGCAAAAGGTCAGGAGAATTTGCAAGCCATGGTGCAGCCTCTGTTGGTCAGAAACGCCGGTCACGGTAACGAGGATCATCAGTCTGTGAGAGTCGATACTGTTCAGGGAGATGGCACTCCCACGCCAGTGGCTCCTCCCGTAGTCAATATACCTGCTGCTAATGTCAACAACGCTACCGCTGCTGGGAACGGTAACGTCGGAGTTGGGAACGAGACTGCTGTCCATAACGTTGGGCTTGGTGATGTCAATTTGGGTGATAATATGGGAGGCAACGGCTTTGGCAATGCTGGATTCGGGTTCAACGATCAGGGATTCGATAACGCTGGGAAATATGGTTTCAATGCTCAAGGCTTTGGGCAAGATGGTTACGGTGTGGCCAATCAGGGTTACGGAGGTTTCGGAAACGGAAACGGCGCTGGGTTAATGGCGTTTGGGCCTGCTGGAGGTGTTCAGGGATACGGCAACAGAGGCCGAGGCCCAGTAATGAATCAGATCAGAGCTGGCCGCAATAATGAATATGAAGGGTAAGGAGCAGGGAACGGTATGTGGCAAGAAGATCAGCAGGAGGACGCTTTCTCCGGCGGAGGCTTTGAAGGGCCGATGGATAACTCCCAGAAGATCAGAATGCTAGAATAGCAGATGAGGGGGGTCTTAAACCAAAGTGCTGGGGGCTTAGACATGTCAACAATGGGCCTGGTACCTGGCTTGAGGGTGCCAATCAAATTCAAGGCTCCTACGTTTGATAAGTATAAAGGGGACACATGTCCGAAAGTGCACGTGCGGGCTTATTACAGAAAGATGTCTGCGTACTCAACTGATGAGAGAATGCTAATGCATTTCTTTCAAGATAGTTTGTCAGGCCCTTCCTTAGAGTGGTACATGGGGTTGGAGCCAACTAACATAAAGACATGGAAGCAATTGGCAGAGGCATTTGTAGCTCACTACAAGTATAACAGCGACTTGGCGCCCAATCGGGTCCAATTGACAGGGTTGTCCCAGAAGAAGGGTGAGAGCTTTAAAGAGTACGCGCAAAGATGGCGCGACATGGCTGCCAGGGTCCGTCCTCCTTTAGAAGACAAGGAAATGAATGACATGTTTATCGGCACGTTCACAGGCATGTTTTATGACAAGTTGTTTCACACGTCTTTGGCCAGTTTTTCAGACTTAATTCTGAATGGAGAAAAGATTGAAAACAACATTAAGCAAGGCAGGTTCCAGGCTGAGGAATCAACTGCATCTGGCAGTAATCAGAAGGCTTTTGGTGGGCGCCGTCAGGGCGAGGCAAGCGCAGTATTTGGGGGCCGAGGCAGAGGTCGGAACCAATATCGTCAGCCGCAGCAAGTGGCGAGTGTTACTATTCCATATCAGCAACAACCATTGCAGCAGCAACAACCGTTTCAGCAGCAGCCAATGCAACAACAACAGCAGCAGCAGCAGCAGCCACAGCAGGGGGCACAGCAGGCTCAGTGAAGATTCCAGGGTGGTAAACCAAGAAGAGTGTTTGAGAAGTCGCCCTCAACGTATGCTGATTTGTTGCAGACATTGTTGGGTCTGAACCTGGTAGAGAAGAGAACTCTGGCACCGATAACGGGAACTCCTCCGTATGGTTATGATGCAAGCAGGCACTGCGAGTTCCACTCTAGGGCTCCGGGCCACGATATAGAGGGTTGCCATGCTTTTAAGCATGCTGTGCAGGATCTTTTGGACAATAAGGCTATCAATTTCGGAACGGCAGGTCCGAATATAGTGCAGAAACCCATGCCTAATCATGGGGCAAACGCCATTCTGACCGAGGAAGGGTTGAATCTGATTATGAATGTCGACGATTTGAAGACGCCGCTGAACGAGATAAAAAGCAGATTGTTGCAAGGGGGTGTTCATCCAGGATGTGACGAGTATTGCTTAGAGTGCTGGACCCTAGCTGGGGGGTGTGATGATTTGAAGAAAGGCATCCAGGCTTTAATTGATGGAGGCACATTGCAGTTTGACCGAGCAGCAACTGAAGAGCCTGCAGGGGCAGTAGCAGATGATCAGAGTGATGTGGCCACTGTAACGATTCCTCGAAAGACAATCACTATTGCAGCACCGGTCCAGCGACCACCGATCACCATAACTAAGGCCGGGCCGATCCCGTACGAGAACACAAAAGCGGTCCCATGGTCATATGGGTTGGAAGTGTATTGTGATGGGATAAAGATTGATGTTAATAAGCAGCCAGCCGAGACTGTGGACAACGTTGTTGGTTCAGGAGGTATGACAAGGAGTGGTAGGATCTTTATATCACCTGAAGTGGAGGCCGAAAGACTAGCGAAAGGAAAGGGGAAGATGGTTGAGAATGTCCCGGTGCAAGCAAGCGACAAAGCATCGGCATCGAAAGACGTAGAAGAGTTCATGCGCTTGATTCAAAAAAGTGATTATAGGATTGTGGAGCATCTGCAACAGACGCCGTCCAAGATATCTATCCTGTCGTTGCTCTTGTGTTCTGAAGCCCACAGAAATGCTTTGCTGAAAGTCTTGGATACTTCCTTTGTACCCCAAGACGTCTCCGTGAATCAGCTGGAAGGAGTGCTGGCACATGTGAATGCCGGCCACAGCTTGGGCTTTACCGACTTCGATTTGACCCCGAAAGGGAGAGATCATAATATGGCGCTGCACATATCTGTCGAGTGTAGAGGATCAGTAATGTCGCATGTATTGGTAGACACCGGATCGTCTTTGAATGTGCTGCCCAAGAAAGCGATGATGAAGCTAGATGTCAGAGGAATCCTGTGCACGCCCAGCGACTTGGTAGTCAAAGAGTTTGATGGTACGCGAAGAACAGTCTTTGGATCGATAACATTGCCTCTACAGGTGGGGCCGGAGGTGTTTGCGACGGAGTTTTATATCATGGATATACAGCCTGCATATAGCTGCCTGCTCGGAAGACCCTGGATTCATGGGGCTGGGGCAGTCACGTCTACCCTGCATCAGAAGTTGAAATACATGGTCGGAGACAGCGTAGTCACCGTATGCGGAGAAGAAGACATCCTGGTCAGCCATCTGTCGTCATTTAAATATGTGGAGGTCGACGGAGAGATCCACGAAACACCCTGCCAGGCATTTGAAGGGTTGTGTATCAAGGGTAAAGGTCCCGGGCCGAGAAAAGTGTCGGAGATAGCCGTCTCGTCGTATAAAGAAGCTCAAGCTCTGGTGGAGGCCGGAGAAGCAAAGGGCTGGGGCAAAGTGCTGGATATTCCTGTAAAGATGGACCGGTTCGGGCTGGGATACCAACCGTCGTCGTCAACACCTGCTGTGGGGACACCCCGTTTCAGAGGGCCAATAACCATCTCTGCCAGTGGAGTATGTCATGAAACCATCAACGCTGCTTCGGAGTCGGATGAAGGAGACAGCGACTGTGATATGGATGCCTGGATTCAGCCAAGCACGCCAGGGCAGGGACTATGCAACTGGTCTATTCAGGAGCTTGTTCCTGTGACTCTTAAACAGTAATGCTTTGTTTTATTAATTGTTGAATAATCTGATGTCTTGCCCGGGGCATCTTGATTTGCTTAGGGCTGTGTTGTTATAAACATTGCGTGTTAATCATTAAATAAATGGCGTTTTTTTTTCATGTGCAAATATTGTAATCTCTGTCTTTCTTGTTTTGTATTTTTCAATAAAATGGCAACGTGGTTACTCGCTTTATACGCATTTTGAAGCATTTAACCATTCCTTTTGCAGGATAACATTTTCAGATGACATCCTTGAACCACCTATGACTCGTCCTGACTTTGAACACCCAGTATTTCAGGCCGAAGAAGAGGTTGTCGAAGATAGTGACGTTCCTGAAGAACTGTCTTGGTTGGTGAAGCGAGAGGAAAGAGTCATTCTGCCTCACGAAGAGGTCATCGAAATCATCAACTTGGGGTCGGAAGGGGTTGAGAAGAATATTCGTATCGGAGCCGCGCTGCGAAGCGATATCAAGCGAAGACTGGTTGAAATGCTCCGAGAGTATAGTGATGTATTCGCTTGGTCGTATGAAGATATGCCAAGGCTCGATACAGATATGGTTGTGCACCGTCTGCCACTGAAATAAGAATGCCCGCCGGTCAAACAAAAGCTTCGCAGAACTAGACCAGATATGGCAGTAAAAATCAAAGAGGAAGTTCAAAAACAGTGGGATGCTGGTTTCCTGGCTGTGACAAAATATCCCTCATGGGTTGCTAACATCGTACCAGTGCCAAAGAAAGATGGCAAGGTTCGGATGTGCGTGGATTATAGGGATTTGAATAAAGCAAGCCCAAAGGACGATTTTCCACTTCCTCATATCGATGTGCTAGTTGACAATACTGCTCAATACTCCGTATTCTCCTTCATGGATGGCTTCTCAGGCTATAATCAGATTAAAATGGCGCCAGAGGACATGGAGAAGACTACTTTCATAACGCCTTGGGGAACATTTTGCTACAAGGTGATGCCCTTTGGTTTAAAGAATGCTGGGGCAACGTATCAGCGTGCGATGACGACTCTTTTCCATGATATGATGCATAAAGAGATCGAAGTTTATGTTGACGATATGATTGCCAAATCCCAGACGGAGGAAGAGCATCTCGTGAATCTGCTGAAGTTATTTAAGAGGCTTAGGAAGTTCAGGCTGAGACTGAACCCTAATAAATGCACCTTCGGGGTGAGATCGGATAAGCTGCTGGGGTTTATCGTAAGCGAAAGAGGAATAGAGGTCGATCCTGCTAAAATCAAAGCGATCCAAGAAATGCCGACACCTAAAACAGAGAAAGAGGTGCGCGGGTTTTTAGGGAGGTTGAACTATATCGCTCGGTTCATATCTCACCTAACTGCTACGTGTGAACCATTATTCAAGCTGTTGAAGAAAGATCAAGCTGTAACGTGGAACGAAAATTGTCAAAAGGCGTTCGATAAAATAAAGCAGTATTTGCAGGAGCCTCCTATTTTGATACCCCCAGTGGCAGGTAGACCCTTGATTATGTATTTGACGGTTCTTGAGGGAAGCATGAGTTGTGTTCTCGGTCAACACGACGAGACAGGAAGAAAAGAGCATGCGATCTATTACTTGAGTAAGAAATTTACCGATTGTGAATCTCGATACTCAATGCTAGAGAAAACTTGTTGCGCGCTAGCTTGGGCCGCCAAGCATTTGAGGCAATACATGTTGAATCATACAACCATGCTCATCTCGAAGATGGATCCTATCAAATATGTATTCGAAAAGCAGGCGTTGTCAGGGAGAATTGCCCGTTGGCAGATGGTCTTAACTGAATATGACATCCAATACGTCTCGCAAAAGGCTATAAAGGGGAGTGTACTGTCTGAGTACCTGGCAGAGCAGCCTATTGAAGATTACCAATCGATGAGGTTTGATTTTCCTGACGAGGATATCATGTACCTAAAGATGAAAGATTGTGAAGAACCGTTGCCAAACGAAGGACCAGAGTTGGGTTCCAAGTGGAAGATGATATTTGACGGAGCTGTGAATGCTTACGGTAGCGGAATAGGGGCAATCATCACTACGTCACACGGGTCGCACATCCCGTTTACTGCCCGATTAACCTTTGCAGTTACCAATAATGAAGCCGAATACGAAGCTTGTATAATGGGGCTTGAAGAAGCCATTGATTTGCGAATCAAAAATCTGGACGTATACGGAGACTCAGCTCTGGTGGTGAATCAGATAAAAGGGGAATGGGAGACACGTCAGCCCAATTTGATACATTACATGAATTATGCAAGGAGATTGTTGCCTTTCTTTGACAAAGTTGAATTGCATCACGTACCGCGGGCAGAGAATCAAATGGATGACGCTCTCGCCACTTTGTCTTCCATGTACAAAGTCAACTTCTGGAATGAGGCCCCCAGAATCGTTATCTCTCGGCTTGACAGGCCTGCTTTCGTATTTGCTATTGATGAAGCATCCGACGACAAACCGTGGTATTTTGATATCCTTAATTTTCTGAAGAATAGAGAGTATCCGGCTGGAACATCCAGTCAAGATCAGAAGACTCTCAGGAGATTAGCGGGTAATTTCTATTTGAATCCGGACGGTGTCTTATACAGAAGAAACCACGACTTGGTGCTGTTGCGTTGTGTAGACGAAAGATAGGCAAAGCTGCTCATGGAGGAAATACACGAAGGTACCTTTGGTACGCATGCTGGTGGGCATGCTATGACAAGGAAGCTGCTGCGGGCAGGTTATTTTTGGCTGACTATGGAAACTGATTGTTTCAAGTTTGCAAGGAAGTGCCACAAGTGCCAAATCTATGCTGATAAGATCCATGTGCCCCCGAATCCTCTGAATGTGATGTCATCGCCATGGCCATTCTCGATGTGGGGAATCGATATGATCAGAAAGATCGAGCCGACGGCTTCTAATGGGCACAGGTTCATCTTAGTAGCAATCGATTATTTCACCAAGTGGGTGGAAGCGGCGTCTTACGCAAATGTAACTAAGCAGGTGGTGGCCAGATTCATCAAGAGAGATATCATTTGCCGATATGGGATCCCCGAGCGGATAATCACGGACAACGGTTCAAACTTAAACAACAAAATGATGAAGGAGCTCTGTCAGAATTTCAAGATCGAACATCACAACTCCTCCCCTTACCGACCCAAGATGAATGGCACCGTCGAAGCGGCCAATAAGAATATCAAGAAGATCGTTCAGAAGATGGTGGTGACCTATAAGGATTGGCACGAGATGCTACCTTTTGCTTTGCACGGTTATCGTACGACGGTACACACATCAACCGGAGCAACCCCGTTCTCGTTGGTATACGGAATGGAAGCGATATTACCATTGGAAGTTGAGATCCCTTCTCTGAGGGTATTGCGAGACGTTCAGCTAGACGAGGCCGAATGGGTGAAAGATAGGTTGAACCAATTGAGTTTGATGGATGAGAAGAGGCTAGCTTCTCTAGCATACGGTCGTTTGTACCAGAGCCGAATGAAGAAAGCGTATGATAAGAAGATACATCCGCGAAGCTTTCAGACGGGCGACCTTGTGCTGAAAAGGATTCTCCCGCCGCAGGCAGATCACAGGGGCAAGTGGACCCTGTCGCTACTGCGAAAATCGGCGCCGGCTGAACAGAAGAGTCGCCACCGTGCGTTATTTATCCCACGGGAGGGAAAGGAAACGCTCAGAGTAAACCTCGCACAACACGGGAAAGGTATGGTCATCGCAACCAAAACCTGGATTCGGGAGTCGGTTACGCAAGGGGAAGGTATTAGCACCCCTCACGTCCGTCGTACTCGACGGGATCCACGCTTGTTTTCGGGTATGGATTGTTATTCTATCTACTCTAAAGGTCTGGGGTTAAAAGAAAAGAAAATGAAAATAAAAATGACTCGGCAAAGTATCGCACTTTATGCCTACGTATTCCCGTCTGGAACGAGAAATCAGAGTCAACGTAGTTCGCCTTCCTACAGGAAAGGAGGGGAAGGTTGCTCGCTAGGAGATCGCATCCTATGCCTACGTACTTTCATACAGCATGAAAGATCAGAGCAAACGTAGTTCGGGCCACGAAAGACACAAGCTTGCCTTGATTGATTTTATTCCTTCTGAAAAAGGTTTTCTTGATTAACAGTCCCGGCGGACAAAAATGACGTTTTGATGAGTTCACATTCTTTTACGGAAGAAGTGTCTTTTATTGTGTTTGAAATCTTTATTGTGTTTTTCTGTTTGTTTTGAGAAAGGAGAGACAGAACTCTAACCTACGGTTGCGAAGGGAATCAAACTAACCTAATGTTATCATGCATGGGTTAAGACCTAGTGTCTATCATGCTCCTCTCTTGCACAGAGAGAAACAGAGATCCTACGGGATAGGCAGAAACAGAAACAAACCCAGATATAATAAAGCGGTAAAATGCATGGATGCAACAGCACAAGCGAGGCAAGGGAGTCCCACTCAACCTCGAACCTAGAAAACAATAGGCAAAAGTGAACAGGCTTCACTTTCAACCCAACAGGGTAAACAGCAAACAATACAGTCAGGAAAACCAATCAATACATCAGCAATGAAATACAACAGCAAAAGAAACAGCATCAGCAGCTCTGAATCAACATCTGGCTTCAAGAAATCTCCAATCAGCTATAGGCTTCAACAAGCATCAATCTCCATCTTCATGGCCTTCAGGCAAGGGCTTTGATCATCAGTCTTCTATCTGCAATGGCTTTTCTTCACGCTCAAACCTCCAGGATGAGGGATTAGTCACAAGAGTGAATTGGGTGTTAAGCAATCAGTTGACTACCAAAGGTGGTGAACAGACTGCTTCTAACACAAAAGACATTTTCTCTCAGGAGTTCTATCTCATAGACACTGTTACCAAGCCTTCCAAAGGAAGGGGGTGAGTGTCTTAGAGAGACTCTGAATCACAGAGAAGAATGGATACAGACAAGGCAATCCATGTTTGAGAAACAATCATTCTAATCTAGAGCTCTGCCTAGCTCCTAAACCCTAGTCTCCTCAGCAGCTGCTAGCAAGAATCTCCTCCTCAACTCTGACAGTTGATCTTCAATCTTTGAATCTCCAATGATCTTCATCTTCACAAATCTTCAGCTTCCCTAGGGCCCCAGACAAACCCAATACCCAAACAAACAAGCAACAATCCCCAGAGGGCACACCACACCAGACAACAGATATACAGACAGTAATAATAGCAGTAGGGGAATCCTAACTTTTCTCTAAGGGATCTAGTAACTACCCATAGCCCCTATAGTCCCATAACCAATCTATTTAAATCCTAAGTCCTAAGGGGAATGAAATCAAACTCCTAAGTTGTCACCTAAAACCCTAGTTTTGTACATGATGTTCAAGCATTTATTAATCACCTAAAATTAACCTCTAAAAAAGGGAACTAAAATATTTCTACAAGATCAACATCTCATCTAAACAATATAAAAAGAATGACCAAAAAATATCAAAGCATGTAAGAGAACAAAAATCATTAAAATGATGCATGAAATGAAGCTATTTAATATGACATTTATTTAGAAAATATGGAAAAAATATGAAATAAAAATGAAAATGAAATTTTATTTTTCTATAATATTCTACACATCCTAAAGAAAATATGGTAAAAAGAATGGATAAAAATGCATTTTTTATGAATTAGTTATGAATTTATGAAATTGGTAAAAATCAAAATGGAATTAAGAAAATTAAATGAATTAAAATGAGGAGGAGGGGGTTGAAATAGTAACCAAGCGCAGTTAATAGTCCACTGGGCCAGGCAGACAGGGGTGTAATTAGCGTTTTGGACAAAGCCCAGCATCAATCAGAATCAATGGAATAATGAAAACGCGCTGGGGGGTGAGAAAAGTAGCAAATTCACGTTGAAATTGGTTTTGGGCCTAAACCAGGGGGTGGGGATAACAACATAACTCAGGCCCGCCCGTTTCAATTAATGAAACGGCGCGTTTTGGCCAGCTCCAATTCCCTCCAAACTTCAGATTAAATGATGGCCCTTGGATCTTCTTCTAAGTCAAAGGTCCAACAACACATACACGGCCACGATTATCTCTTCCTCCTTGGTTCTGCAAATTAGGGTTTTAATCACCATGGCAGCCATGCACGAGCAATCTTCCACCTCTCTGTTCTCATCCTACACGCCACGAATCCACATGCTGTGAACATGAAAACTACTCTACAACTCTCCCTCTACAATCCTAGGGCATCAGTTTTCTTTGAAATTCACCACAACGACAAACACGATTGAATCAACATCTGGTCACCATGAGATTACACTGATATGCACCAACTCAATTCTTCTTCAAACTTAACCTAAACTAATCTACACATAAGGGAGATTAACCTGATCAATCAAGCTAACATTCTAATGCCCTAACCTAATAGATCTTCACCCTAACAGTTTGTTGCACCTGTTAACAACCATCACCAAATTGTTCCAAATTCATCTAAACTAATCTCCTAACCACCTAGATCAAATCTACACTAACAACAACATGCCAAACTAACTAGATCAAGCAGTTTGAATGAAAACTTACCTAGTGAGAAATCTTGAGAAACAGCTATGGAAGATGTGGATCTGAAGCTTCTAGGTGTTGGATCTTGATCAATCCTTGATGTATGTGATTCTGTATGCAATGTTTTGGAGATTCCTTGCTTGAATTATGCTGTCCAATGGAAACTCCAACTTGGATGTTCTTGAAAAAATGTACTCGAAAATGGATGATAATTACCAAAACCTTGCTTCAATCCTGATCTATGATGATAATGGAGCAAGATTGAATCAATGTGGATGATGATTTTGTGAAGAATTTGAGAGAATTGCAATGAAACTTCAATGAAAAGAATGAGGGAATTTGTGAAATTCTTGGTGCAAATGAAGCCAACCCTTGCCAAATTCTCATTTCATGAATATATAGACCCCAATTGAACATTCTAGATCCATCTTGCACATTCCCTTGTTTTCCAACTTTGATCCATTTTTGAAGTGTTTCTTAAAAGGCAAGCAACCATGGATAACTTCATTTTTTCCTTCTAAACTCAAAAAGTGTTTGAACCATTGTTCTTAGAATTGTTTTTCCATTCAAAATCATATATTGGAAGTCTCCATTTGGACTTGTAAATCTCCCAAACCATTTTTCACTTTGAAATTATTCACTTTATAAGCCTTTTTAGTTCATATTTTGACCAATTATGCAACATCATGCTATGAGCTTCTCCAATAATTTGTGACCTTCTTTCTAGACTTAAAATCCCATTTGGAGCAAGTTTGATGTTGTAAGTTTTTCCATTTGAGGCCTCCTTGTATGAGTTTTGGGTATAGGTTAAAATGACCTGTAATTCACAAATGCCCAAAATACCCTTTGCTTGCCAAGACCATAAGTTGAGTTCTCCACATCATATGAAGGCATACCATACCATTCTAGAAATCTAAGACAATTAGGAACAATTCTTATGTTGACCAAGAATTCATTTGAAATCTCCTTGAGGGGCAAAAATTGCTTGGAAGTCAAGTCACTTTCACAGACAAAAATTCAGACACCCCAGATGACCTGTAACTTGCAAGGACCATAACTTGAGTTCTATAAATCTCCTTGAGGTCTTCCACCACTCAAATTAAAGGTCTTGAGATCCTCTACAAGTTTCATGTTGGCCAAGAAGCCATTTGAAGTTAGCATTTTGACTTATCTTGCTTGGAAATTTGACCTAAACTAGGGGATTTTACAGAGAAACCCTAATTTAGTAACTCCTCTTCTCCTTGATTTCTCTTGAATTCTCCTGGTCATATCTCCATATCCTTCTTCATATGTCCAATGATGAACCCCACATCTCTCCAATAGCCTTGAATGCCCTCTTAAGTCAGTCAATTGACCTAGGGTTGACCTAGGGTTGACCCAGATGAAACCCTAGTTGACTGTCTTCAACTATAGCTCTTGTGCTCACATCACCAACTTGTTTTCTTCTCCAAATGACTTTATAAGTCTCTCAAGATGTCTAGATACTCTCCATGCTTTCACTTCACAGCTCACAACCCTCTTGTTGATCCTCAGATACCCTCAGCTAGGAGATGGACTCAAGGCTTGATCTGCTGAACTCTTTGCTTTCAAATTCTTTCTTGATGACTTGAATGAGATGGAATTAGGATAATAACCTCTTGCTAGGCCTCTAGAGATGAGAATAGTGATTGGTCCCCTGTTGAATGACTTCCTATGCTCATGCTATGCAGATGGTTAGTCTATGTACATAACTCTATATGCAAATGCTAATGATAATGAAACATAAACCAAGTGAATAAGGTTAGGCAAATTTTAGGGTGCAACAGCTGCCCCTATTCAAGCGACTTGGACCCGACTGGATGAAGAGCCCGGAGCCTTCAGACATTCGCGGTACGAGACGGTTGAATACTAGTGAAACCCGAAATTTGCCAACCACAAAACTAAACTGCGCTCCTGCTTGGGGAATGACATTCATCAGCTGAATCTGACTGTTACGGCAACCCACTGATCTCGTGCGACCGTGCTGGGGATTGTCTTCATCGCTCTGAAGAGGATTCTGTCATAACAGATTGCTTGCTTAGGACTCTGTCTGTCGCCAACACGAAGAAATCTCAACTAAAACCTGTCCACGTTAGGACTCCACTTGCTGTTAACCCAGAAAAATCTCGGCAACTCCGCTGGGGATAATTCGTTTGCATTTCCATAAACTAAATCGTCCACGTTAGGAACAACACTCTTCCCCGTTAGGAGTAACATCGTCCACGTTAGGAATCTTTTCATCTTTCCACGTCAGGATGCAATCTTCTTTCCACGTTAGGAACACTATACCAATCTGTCCACGTAAGGACTCCAATACCACTTGACATGTCCGCGTCAGGACTCCATTCTTTCCACGTAAGGAATACAACTTTTGGTTCTGAACCCGTCCACGTCAGGACTCAACTTTTCTTGCATCTGACCATGTAAGGACCCCAATCTCTCCGCGTAAGGAAATAAACTTCTTCTTCCACGTTAGGAATATCTTCTTTGATCTGTCCGCGTCAGGACTAAACTCTTCCACGTCAGGAATGCACTCTTTTTTTCCACGTCCGGAATCAATCTCGATACGTCCGCGTGAGGACTCACTCTTTCCACGTAAGGAATAAATTCGTCTTTCCACGTAAGGAAACCATCTTTTTTCCACGTAAGGAATGCTATTTTAACCTGTCCACGTAAGGACTCCATACTTTTCTCGTTAGGAATCACCTCTTTTGATATGTCCGTGTAAGGACTACATCGTCCACGTTAGGACCCACTTCTCCACGTTAGGAATAATAGTTTCTTTGATTTGCCCACGTAAGGACACTGATCTCGTCTTGATTTGTCCACGTTAGGACTCAGGCGCCTCCGACCTGCTGAGGAAATAAGACCTGTCCACGTAAGGACTCACACCTTCGACCCACTGGGGAAATAACTTGTCCACGTAAGGACTCACACATTGGTCTGATCTGTCCACGTTAGGACACCAACCCAAAAAGTAACCACTTTTGTCAACGTCATGACCTCCCATTCCACCAATTTCGAGAAACCGAATCTGCCCCCGATAGGACTAACACGCTTCACCAATCCGGTGAAACAAACCTGTCCCCGTTAGGACGCCCACTTCTGAAGAAATCCCGTCAATCTGGGAATAAATTTTCCACGTCAGGACTTAGTTCTCTAATAACCCTTACCCACAAACTTCTTTGCACTGACGTGACAGCGACCTTGAGATGAACTCTACTGGGGATGTCTGAAAACCAACTATCGGACGCCTGCTCTGATAACCGGCGGTGGCCTCTGAAATTCTGATTCATGGGACCCGTTGATGACAAACAAACTCTGCTTGGGGATAAGAAGACACTTATCCTGACAACTCTGGTGGGGAAAATAAGAGACATTTGCATAAACGACTCTGCTGGAGACAAAGAGAAACTCATCATGCTAACTCTGTGGGGGAATACCGCCGAAACTGACATTATCATTGAATATCTCCTGCCGAGATCTGGACTGTTTGGTAATTTATTCGAGCAAGAGCTCTCTCCGCCTGAACTGCTGGAGTACAGAAACTGCTCCAGCAAAATAAATGCTAGAAGATGATGCCGACTTGCCGGGGATAGCCTGATGCTACAAGATTATTCCAGCAAAATAAATGCTGGAAGAGTGAAGTCGACCCTGCTGGGAAGTTGGGAACTCAAACCACACGTCTTGTTGAAGTAACCCCCTGCTGGGGAATATAACTTTGCTGAGGAATAGCATATGCGCACAGCACGATCGGACTTTCTGCTGGCACGTGAACTGAGATCCCCGGTATCTCTGACAAAATAAATGACAGGAACCGCCATCAACTCTGCTGGGGAGAGTCTTGATCTTCGAATTCCACGGGAAGGAATGAAAACACTTGCAAAGAGAATTCCTCTGGGGATGGCTGGATTCTCTTGGGGAAAATTAACTGACCCTGCTGGGGGAGAGTGCATGACCCTGCGGGGAAAGATGAAC
This sequence comes from Lathyrus sativus, assembly GCA_963859935.3. Taxonomy (NCBI): domain Eukaryota; kingdom Viridiplantae; phylum Streptophyta; class Magnoliopsida; order Fabales; family Fabaceae; genus Lathyrus; species Lathyrus sativus. The sequence continues at coordinate 263,370,847 of OZ012735.1, forward strand.
CTGTCTAAATACAGCCCTACGATCTTGGAGACGCCAAGCTCTGTTGAGAACGAATAACTTTTCTGGAGTACGGCCTTTGGATAAGCTACGGCTAGCTGGGGAATTCTATCCTTCTTCAGGAAGAACATGCATGACCTGCGCGGGGATCCAGTCTTTCGTTATCGCAACCTTCTGATCATCTTCCTCGTATGGTTATGAAACCTGCAACAACACAAACAAGACACGACAAGCCTATGCAATCAAGTCAATCCAGGTTAGTGACGTTACACTCAGTTAATCCAAAGCTTTAGCAATTGTTGGCAAGGGCCAATGATGTTATACTCATGTTAGTTTCATCAAACTTAGGCGTTTTCTCATGCACAAAACAGTAAAGAACAGGCATCAAGTACTGAATAACACATTTTCATTGATTGGGCCCCTGAATGGGCGGAGTTTTTGTACACGGGATGTAACTCCTGAAAAGAGGAAGCTACGCAAAGCAAATATACGAGTATGCAAGTATTCACAAGAAGCATAAATACTGACAAATTAAATTTTGTACACATGTCGGCAACTGGATGCAGATGAACACCACGAACTGATCCTCCCATGACTCGTCTGACTCTAATACTTTCCCGGTGTCCCCACTTCTGAAGAGGTTGTATCCGATAACTGACTCCTCAAATGTATTCTCCCGCATTGATGCTCATTGCAATATCAAATTCGGACCGCAGTCATTTGCTTTTCACATCCCTAACTTTTGCGTGAACCGCCCTTTACGGGTTTTCAGTTCACCGGGATACCCTTTTTTGCCGAAGCCGCCCAGTGTAGGTTTTCAACTTCGCGGGTGTACATTTTTTCAATTTTATCCCTAACTTTTGCCCGAACCTTTCATTCTGTTTTTGGTTCGCCAGGATGCCCCATTTTTGCCTGGACTCTCTTTTTTTTTCTGTCCAGCGGGTCTATTTTAAGCAAAGTATTTTTTAACTGCGTCCGAATTCACAGGTGACGCAAAGTCTTCCCCGTCCATGGTGGACAACAACAATGCTCCTCCTGAAAAGACCTTACTGACAACGTATGGCCCTTCGTAGTTGGGGGTCCACTTGCCCCTGTGATCTGCCTGCGGCGGGAGAATCCTTTTCAGCACAAGGTCGCCCGTCTGAAAGCTTCGCGGAAGTATCTTCTTGTCGTACGCTTTCTTCATTCGTCTTTGGTACAAACGACCGTATGCCAGAGAAGCTAGCCTCTTCTCATCCATCAAACTCAGTTGGTTCAATCTATTCGTTACCCATTCTGCCTCGTCCAGCTGAACGTCTCGCAACACCCTCAGAGAAGGGATCTCCACTTCCAATGGTAGTACCGCTTCCATTCCGTATACCAACGAGAACGGAGTTGCCCCGGTTGATGTGCGTACCGTCGTACGATAACCGTGCAAAGCGAAAGGTAGCATTTCATGCCAATCTTTATACGTCACCACCATTTTCTGGACGATCTTCTTGATATTCTTATTGGCCGCTTCGACAGCGCCATTCATCTTGGGTCGGTAAGGGGAGGAGTTGTGATGTTCGATCTTGAAATTCTGACAGAGCTCCTTCATCATTTTGTTGTTCAGATTAGAACCGTTATCTGTGATTATCCGCTCGGGAATCCCGTATCGGCAAATGATATCTCTCTTGATGAATCTAGCCACCACTTGCTTCGTTACATTTGCGTAAGACGCCGCTTCCACCCACTTGGTGAAATAATCGATTGCTACTAGGATGAACCGATGCCCGTTAGAAGCCGTCGGCTCGATCTTTCCGATCATATCGATTCCCCACATCGAGAATGGCCATGGAGATGACATCACATTTAGAGGACTCGGAGGCACGTGTATCTTGTCAGCATAAATTTGGCACTTGTGGCACTTCCTCGCGAACTTGAAACAATCAGTTTCCATCGTCAGCCAAAAGTAACCTGCCCTTAGCAGCTTTCTCGTCATAGCGTGCCCACCAGCATGCGTGCCAAAGGCACCTTCGTGAATTTCCTCCATGAGAAGCTTTGCCTCCTTTTCGTCTACACAACGCAACAACACCAAATCGTGGTTTCTTCTGTATAAGACGCCATCCGGGTTCAAATAGAAATTACCCGCTAATCTCCTGAGAGTCTTCTGATCTTGACTGGATGCCCCAGCCGGATACTCTTTATTCTTCAGGAAATTAAGGATATCAAAATACCACGGTTTGTCATCAGACGCTTCGTCAATAGCAAATACATAAGCTGGCCTGTCCAACCGAGAGATAGTGATCTGGGGAGCTTCGTTCCAGAAGTTGACCTTGTACATGGAGGACAAGGTGGCAAGGGCGTCAGCCATTTGATTTTCTGCCCGCGGCACGTGATGCAATTCAACTTTGTCGAAGAAAGGCAACAATCTCCTTGCATAATTCATGTAATGTATCAAATTGGGCTGACGTGTCTCCCATTCCCCTTTAATCTGATTCACTACCAGAGCTGAGTCTCCGTATACGTCTAGATGTTTGATTCGCAAATCAATGGCTTCTTCAAGCCCCATTATACAAGCTTCGTATTCGGCCTCATTGTTGGTAACGGCAAAGGTCAATCGGGCAGTAAACGGGATGTGCGACCCGTGCGGCGTAGTGATGATTGCCCCTATTCCGCTACCGTAAGCATTCACAGCTCCGTCAAATATCATCTTCCACTGGGACCCCGGCTCTGGTCCTTCGTCTGGTAACGGCTCTTCACAATCTTTCATCTTGAGATACATGATATCCTCGTCAGGAAAATCAAATCTCATTGATTGGTATTCTTCAATAGGCTGCTCCGCCAGATACTCAGACAGCACACTCCCCTTTATTGCCTTTTGCGAGACGTATTGAATATCGTATTCAGTCAAGACCATCTGCCATCGGGCAATTCTACCTGACAACGCCTGCTTTTCGAATATATACTTGATTGGATCCATCTTCGAGATGAGCATGGTTGTATGATTTAGCATGTACTGCCTCAAACGCTTGGCGGCCCAGGCTAGCGCGCAACAAGTTTTCTCCAACATCGAGTATCGAGATTCACAGTCTGTAAATTTCTTACTCAAGTAATAGATTGCATGCTCTTTTCTCCCCGTCTCGTCGTGTTGACCGAGAACACAACCCATACTCCCCTCAAGAACCGTCAAATACATTATCAAGGGTCTACCTGCCACTGGGGGTATCAAAATAGGAGGCTCCTGCAGATACTTCTTTATTTTGTCAAACGCCTTTTGACAATTTTCGTTCCACGTTACAGCTTGATCTTTCTTCAACAGCTTGAATAATGGTTCGCACGTGGCCGTTAGGTGAGATATGAACCGAGCAATGTAGTTCAACCTCCCTAAAAACCCGCGCACCTCTTTCTCTGTTTTAGGCGTCGGCATTTCTTGAATTGCTCTTATTTTAGCAGGATCGACCTCTATTCCTCTTTCGCTTACTATGAACCCCAGGAGCTTACCCGATCTCACCCCGAAGGTGCATTTATTAGGGTTCAGCCTCAGCCTGAACTTCCTAAGTCTTTTAAACAACTTCAACAGATTCACCAGATGCTCTTCCTCTGTCTGGGATTTAGCAATCATATCGTCAACATAAACTTCGATCTCTTTATGCATCATGTCATGAAAAAGAGTCGTCATCGCACGCTGATATGTTGCCCCAGCATTTTTCAAACCAAAGGGCATCACTTTGTAACAAAATGTTCCCCAAGGCGTTATGAAAGTAGTTTTCTCCATATCCTCTGGCGCCATTTTAATTTGATTATAGCCTGAAAAGCCATCCATGAAGGAGAATACAGAGTATTGAGCGGTATTATCAACTAGCACGTCAATATGAGGAAGTGGAAAATCGTCTTTTGGGCTTGCTTTATTCAAATCTCTATAATCCACGCACATTCGAACCTTGCCATCTTTCTTTGGCACCGGTACGATGTTAGCAACCCATGAGGGATACTTCGTCACAGCCAGGAAACCAGCGTCCCACTGTTTCTGAACCTCCTCTTTGATCTTCATTGCCATATCTGGTCGAGTTCTGCGAAGTTTTTGTTTGACCGGCGGGCAATCTTCTTTCAGTGGCAGGCGATGCACAACCATATCAGTATCGAGCCCTGGCATATCTTGATACGACCAAGCGAATACATCATTATACTCTCGGAGCATTTCAACCAGTTTTCGCTTGATATCACTCTGCAGTGCGGCTCCAATACGAATATTCTTCTCAACCCCTTCCGACCCCAAATTGATAATTTCGATGACCTCGTCGTGAGGCAGAATGGCTCTTTCCTCTTGCTTCACTAACCAAGACAGTTCCTCAGGAACGTCGCTATCTTCGACAACCTCTTCTTCGGTCTGGAATACCGGGTGCTCGAAGTCGGGACGAGTCATAGGTGGTTCAAGGATGTCATCTGAAAATATTATCCTGCAAAAGGAATGGTTAAGTGCTTCAAAATGCGTATAAAGCGAATAACCACATTGCCATTTTATTGAAAAATACAAAACAAGAAAGACAGGGATTACAGTATTTGCACATGAAAAAACGCCATTTATTTAATGATTAACGAAGCAATGTTTATAACAACACAGCCCTAAGCAAATCCTGATGCCTCGGGCAAGACATCAGATTATTCAACAATTAATAAAGCAAAGCATTACTGTTTAAAAGTCACAGGAACAAGCTCCTGAATAGACCAGTTGCACAGTCCTTGTCCTGGCGTGCTTGGCTGAATCCAGGCATCCATATCACAGTCGCTGTCCCCTTCATCAGACTCGGAAGCAGCATTGACAGATTCATGGCATACTCCACTGGCAGAGATGGTGATTGACTTTCTGAAATGAGGGGCCCCCACGGAAGGAGTTGATGACGACGGTTTGTACCCCAGTCCGAACCGGTCCATTTTCACAGGAATGTCCAATACTTTGCCCCAGCCCTTGGCTTCTCCTGCTTCCACTAGCGCTTGAGCCTCTTTATACGAAGAAACAGCTATCTCTGGCACTTTGCTTGGCCCGGGACTCTTGTCCTTTATGCGCAAACCTTCGAATGCCTGGCATGGCGTCTCGTGGATCTCCCCGTCGACTTCCACATATTTAAACGAAGAAAGATGGCTGACCAGGATGTCTTCTTCTCCGCACACGGTAACTACGCTGTCTCCGACCATATACTTTAACTTCTGATGCAGGGTAGACGTGACTGCCCCTGCCCCGTGAATCCAAGGTCTTCCCAGCAAGCAGCTGTACGCAGGTTGTATATCCATGATATAAAACTCCGTTGCAAACACTTCCGGCCCCACTTGCAGAGGCAAGGTAATAGATCCGAAGACTGTTCTCCGCGTGCCGTCAAACGCTCTGACTACCAAATCGCTGGGTGTACACAAAATCCCTCGAACATCCAGCTTCATCATAGCCTTCTTAGGCAGCACGTTCAAAGACGACCCGGTGTCAACCAATACGTGCGACATTGTCGACCCTCTGCACTCAACAGATACATGTAACGCCATATTATGGTCCCTCCCTTTCGGAGTCAAGTCAAAATCAGTAAAGCCCAGACTGTGGCCAGCATTCACATGTGCTAATACTCCTTCTAGCTGATTTACAGAGACATCCTGGGGTACAAAAGAAGTGTCCAAGACTTTCAGCAAAGCATTTCGGTGAGCTTCCGAACATAACAGCAATGACAGAATAGATATTTTGGACGGTGTCTGCTGTAGATGCTCCACAATTTTATAATCACTTTTCCGAATTAAGCGCATGAATTCTTCTACATCTTTAGATGCTGCTTCTTTTTCATTTGCTTGTACCGGAACATTCTCAACCGCTTTCCCTTTTCCTTTTGCTAGCCTTTCGGCCTCTACTTCAGGAGATATAAAGATCCTGCCGCTCCTCGTCATGCCCCCTGAACCAACAACATTATCCACAACCTCCGCTGACTGCTTGTTAACATCGATTTTTATCCCGTCGCAATACACCTCTAGCCCATATGACCATGGGACTGCTCTCGTGTTCTCATACGGGATTGGCCCGGCTTTAGTTATGGTAATCGGTGGTCGCTGAGCTGGTGCTGAAATAGTGATCGTCTTCCTAGGAATTGTCACTGTGGCCACATCACTCCGATTATCCACTACTGCCCCTGCAGGCTCATCAGTTGCTGTTCTGTCAAACTGCAATACGCCATCATCAATTAAGGCCTGAATGCCTTTCTTCAGATCCTCACACCCCCCAGACAGGGCCCAACAATCTAAGCAGTACTCATTACAACCCGGGTAAACACCTCCTTGCAACAGTCGGCTTTTTATTTCGCTCAGCGGCGTCTTTAAATCCTCAACATTCAAAATCAGATTCAGACCTTCCTCAGTCAGCACGGCATTCGCCCCATGATTAGGCATGGGTTTCTGGACTATATTCGGAACTGTCGTTCCGAAATTGATAGACTTGTTGTCCAAAAGATCCTGCACAACGTGCTTAAAAGCATGGCAACCTTCTATATCATGGCCCGGGGCCCCAGAATGAAACTCGCAGCGTCTATTTGCATCATAACCGAACGGGGGAGTTCCCGTTATCGGCGCCAAAGTTCTTTTCTCCACCAGATTCAATCCCAACAATGTCTGCAACAAATCGGCATAGGTTGAGGGAGGCTTCTCGAACACCCTTCTCGGCTTACCACCCTGGAATTTTCGTTGAGCTTGCGGTGCCCCCTGCTGAGGCTGCTGCTGCTGTGGCATCGGTTGCTGCTGAACCGGTTGTTGTTGCTGGATTGGTTGTTGCTGATAAGGAATAGTGACACTTGATACCTGCTGCGGCTGACGATATTGATTTCTTCCCCTGCCTCGGCCTCGGCCCCGGCCTCCAAATACCGCGCTAGCTTCGCCCTGACGGCGCCCACCATAAGCTTTCTTACTACTGCCAGATGCAGTTGATTCGTCAACTTGGAACTTTCCTTGCTTAATGTTCCGCTCAATCTTTTCACCCATCAGAATCAGGTCTGAGAAACTTGCCAGAGACGTATGAAACAACATATCATGAAACAGCCCGGTGAATGTACCAACAAACATATCGTTCATTTCTTTATCTTCTACAGGGGGACGGACCCTGGCAGCCATATCGCGCCACCTTTGCGCGTATTCTTTAAAACTCTCCCCCTTCTTCTGCGAAAGCCCGGCCAACTGGACCCGATTGGGCGCCAGGTCGCTGTTATACTTGTAATGGGCTACAAATGCCTCCGCTAATTGCTTCCAAGTCTTGATATCAGTTGGCTCCAACCCCATGTACCACTCTAAGGAAGGGCCCGATAGACTATCCTGAAAGAAATGCATGAGCATTCTTTCATCAGTGGAGTATGCAGACATCTTTCCGTAATAAGCTCGTATATGCACTTTCGGACATGTGTCTCCTTTGTACTTATCGAACGCAGGCGCTTTGAACTTGATTGGCACCCTCAAGCCAGGTACCAATCCCATAGTTGCCATGTCCAGACCCACAGCGCTCTGATTTAGGACTCCCTTCATTTGCTCTTCCAGCATTCTAATCTTTTGAGAATCATCCATCGGCCCTTCAAAACCTCCTCCAGAGAAGGCGTCCTCCTGTTGATCCTCTTGCCACATACCGTTTCCAGCCCCGTATCCATCATATGCATTATTACGTCCAGCTCTGACCTGATTCATCCCCGGAACTCGGCCTCTGTTGCCGTACCCTTGAACACCTCCAGCAGGACCATAAGCCGCAAATCCAGCACCGTTTCCGTTTCCAAAGCCTCCGTAACCCTGATTGACCATACCATAACCATCTTGCCCAAAGCCTTGAGCATTAAAGCCATACTTGCCAGTGTTGTCGAATCCCTGATCGTTGAACCCGAACCCAGTATTGACAAAGCCATTGCCTCCGAGATTATCTCCCAAATTGACATCACCCAGCCCAGCATTATGGACAGCAGTCTCATTCCCCACTCCGACGTTACCATTCACAGCAGCGGTAGCGTTGGTGACATTAGCGGCAGGTATATTGACGACAGGCGGAGCCACTGGCGTGGGAGTGCCGTCTCCATGAGCAGTATCAACCCGGACAGACTGATGATCTTCGTTACCATGACCAGCGTTGCGAGCCAACAGGGGCTGGACCATGGCTTGCAAATTCTCTTGCCCTTTTGCTATAGCTTCCATGGTTTGCATGAAGAGGGCGAGCTTTTCGCGCACATCCTGCATCTCGTTCTGAATCTGGTCCATGACTTTCCGACAGTTGGAGCGTGTAGAATAGCGATGCGGATGTTGATCTGGAATCCTGTTAAGTACCTGATACAGAGCAGGGAGTAAGACACCATTCAAAGATTACCTGTTATGCAATATGAATATGAATGCAATGCAATGTGTCTGTGCATTAGGGAAGTTCATTCCCCCAGTTCTAGTGCGAAGGTGCCGGTGCAGTGATAGTGCTGACAATAGGAATATCGGAGCTGAATCATAGAAAGCCTCATATATAGCAGAGAGAATCAATAATCCCAGGGTACAATATCGCTGAGAGTACAAAGAAGGCATGACCTCAACCAACAATCCTGGTGATGGTCAGCACTATGCAAATAAAGCATACAAGATACTACATGCAATGATCAAATCCTCCCAAAAGTCTGGTACTCCTCTATCAACTTCTTGGTCTCCGGGTGACTTGGTCGATCAAGTAGCCCTTCAACAAGCTGGTTTCTCCTTTTAAGGACACGGCGTACATCTTCAGCAGTTTCTTCCCATGTTGCTTCTCCGAAGCAATCTTCTAACTTTCGCTTCTGGGACACTGCTTCATCTCTGGATTTGATTGCCTTGTTCAGTGCATGCTGGACACTATACCGGTTCATCACTTCTTCCTCGCACTTCTTGATGCTAGACTTCAACTTCTCTTCGAGGTCGGAAATTTGCTGCTTCAGCTTATCTTCCCTCTTCTTGTTGTTAGTGAGTGTAGCATTCCAAGTCTTATTGCAAGAAGATATCTCTCGGTGTGCTGCGTCGAGCGCCTTCTTTTTGGCTTCCAGCATGTCGTGGGAACTTCTGAACTCTTGCCCCAGACGTTCGCGCTTCTTCTTTTCCTCGGTCAACTCAGATCCTAACCTGTTTACCAGCTCAATCTGTTGTTGGAAAGCATATACAGCCTTGTTTTTCTCACTGCGTGCCTGGGCTAGCTCTTGCTCTAACCCTTCATTAATCTTCATCAAGGCTTCTTTCTCCTTCACAGCTTGCTCATAGACTTCCCTGGCAACAGTAGTCGGCTCTTCTACCGGAATAGGATCAAGAATTGGTGCATCTGGAAACGGCATCTTCAACTGACTAGCCCTCTCCTGAATCCAAGCTCTATAAGGTGCATAGGCCTGACAGTCATTCTTTCCCAACAACGGCTTCCCTTTGCGGTTAATACGCGTCCAGGCACGTTGCAACTTGGCTGACAATTCCCCCTTCAAATCTCCAGTGAAGTACAGAGATTCCTGTACTTCCTCCTCCTGAGGTGGATTCTTCAGCGCATATCCAAACTGGCGAATGAATAGAGAAGGGTTGTAGTTGATACACCCTTTTCTTCCTATCAATGGCACATTAGGGTACCCAGCACAGCTAAAGATGAGCTCAGATCCCAACAGGTCTCTATCAAACCACTCCATATCTTCCGACGATAGCCTCATCAAGCGTTCTGGCCAACCAACTGGAATTGTAGTCTCTGCAGCAGATCCTTTCTTAGGAAGATGACTCTCAAACCACATACTCAATAAGGGTACACAAAGATGAACATTCTTCCCTCTTCCCTTCTCATTCTTGTAATGCAGTGAGTGGTAGAGGTCTCCGAGTAAGGTAGGTACAGGATTACCAGCGGCGAACAAGTAGAAAGCATCGAAATCCACAAAATCCGGTATATTGGGGAATAGTACTATGCCATAAATGCACAAGGCCAACACAGCGTTGAAAGCAACCCAGCACCCATTCTTGGCGTACTCTTGGGCTTTACCAACTAAGAACTGAAATGAGAAGCCTGGAACTCCACGGGAAACAGTAGTCACAAGTTCAGAAGCGTCAATATGCAAGGCTTTTGCCAAATCCTCCGGCTTGGGTTTGGCGTCATAATGAATGAATGGAACCTGGTTCTGCACGGGCAGCTCAACATACTCAGCGTATTCCTCCAGGGTTGGTCCCATAATAAAGTCAGAGAACGTAAAGCACCTCAAAGCAGGGTCGTAGAATTGCATCAAAGCATACAGCCCATCTAACTCTACCTCTGTAGGTTTGCACACCAACCTCAATAATCTACCATAGCTCATCCGGAAACTCCTACGAACACCCTCATCAGCAAGAGAGATCAACCCCAGTAAAGGAACAATATCAGGCGTAGGCAATTTGTAAGCAACCGTTCTCCTTAAGCTAGTCATGATCAAACACTCAGAAGTCTGGGCACTAGAACTAGGGAAATGCAAATGCACCTGCAGCACAGACACACGTTAGTAAAATGCAAATGGTAATGGATATGCAGGGATGCAATGCAAGTAACATTCAACAGGGACCGAAGCTGCAGCTGAATAGCCTAAACCCAATCAAGAAAGGTCTCAGATAGACCATCCAGAAGTCATCAAACCCTGGTCTCAGATAATAAAACTCCAATACTGGTCTCTGACAGACCACGAATCATAACTCACTGGTCTCTGATAGACCTCAACTCCCATCTATAATTGGTCTCTGACAGACCTCAGAACTCTCCAACTGGTCTCTGACAGACCTCAGAATACATCTCCAAATGGTCTCTGACAGACCTCAGAATACATCTCCAAATGGTCTCTGACAGACCTCAGAATACATCTCCAAATGGTCTCTGACAGACCTCATAACTCTCCATAAATAACCAGGATCTCTGATCAAGAAATAACCGGTAATCTGAAGGTCTAGTTACCTGCATAACCCTGAATCCCCTCACAGGTGGGTGGCCCTATAACTGGCACAAGGTACGGCATCCTATGCGGTCGTCGGCGTCACAGACTTTCAGGGTTGATGATACGATTCCCAGAAGGAGTGGCATCATCAAATCCTGAAGAGGCCTCACTCAGCCAACTTCCAAATGATCGGTTCCCAGAGTCGACAATCCAACTAACCAGCAACCCGCGCCAACCAAAGGAAGGGGCAGGAGGCCAACCAGAGGAACCTCGTCTGAGTGTAGATTTCATGGGACACCAAAGCAAGCAAAGCAAGCGGGCGCCCACTAATTTCTACTCTAATTCTAGGTGCACTCAAGCCCAGGTCCGGCTTATCTCTCAATATCAGAACACCCGTCACACCCCAGATACAGCAATAATAATCAATATATAAAGCTGAAAATACAAGGTTAGAAATATACAATAACTCCATACAAAATCCTCGACGGGAAAACAAGCGTTAGGATTGACTCTCTCAAGGGACGTTGGATCCCAAATGCATAAGAACCATCGCAGTCCTTAGCAGCCAGGGGACGTTGGATCCCCAGCAGAGTCGCCAGCTGTCGCTACTGCGAAAATCGGCGCCGGCTGAACAGAAGAGTCGCCACCGTGCGTTATTTATCCCACGGGAGGGAAAGGAAACGCTCAGAGTAAACCTCGCACAACACGGGAAAGGTATGGTCATCGCAACCAAAACCTGGATTCGGGAGTCGGTTACGCAAGGGGAAGGTATTAGCACCCCTCACGTCCGTCGTACTCGACGGGATCCACGCTTGTTTTCGGGTATGGATTGTTATTCTATCTACTCTAAAGGTCTGGGGTTAAAAGAAAAGAAAATGAAAATAAAAATGACTCGGCAAAGTATCGCACTTTATGCCTACGTATTCCCGTCTGGAACGAGAAATCAGAGTCAACGTAGTTCGCCTTCCTACAGGAAAGGAGGGGAAGGTTGCTCGCTAGGAGATCGCATCCTATGCCTACGTACTTTCATACAGCATGAAAGATCAGAGCAAACGTAGTTCGGGCCACGAAAGACACAAGCTTGCCTTGATTGATTTTATTCCTTCTGAAAAAGGTTTTCTTGATTAACAGTCCCGGCGGACAAAAATGACGTTTTGATGAGTTCACATTCTTTTACGGAAGAAGTGTCTTTTATTGTGTTTGAAATCTTTATTGTGTTTTTCTGTTTGTTTTGAGAAAGGAGAGACAGAACTCTAACCTACGGTTGCGAAGGGAATCAAACTAACCTAATGTTATCATGCATGGGTTAAGACCTAGTGTCTATCATGCTCCTCTCTTGCACAGAGAGAAACAGAGATCCTACGGGATAGGCAGAAACAGAAACAAACCCAGATATAATAAAGCGGTAAAATGCATGGATGCAACAGCACAAGCGAGGCAAGGGAGTCCCACTCAACCTCGAACCTAGAAAACAATAGGCAAAAGTGAACAGGCTTCACTTTCAACCCAACAGGGTAAACAGCAAACAATACAGTCAGGAAAACCAATCAATACATCAGCAATGAAATACAACAGCAAAAGAAACAGCATCAGCAGCTCTGAATCAACATCTGGCTTCAAGAAATCTCCAATCAGCTACAGGCTTCAACAAGCATCAATCTCCATCTTCATGGCCTTCAGGCAAGGGCTTTGATCATCAGTCTTCTATCTGCAATGGCTTTTCTTCACGCTCAAACCTCCAGGATGAGGGATTAGTCACAAGAGTGAATTGGGTGTTAAGCAATCAGTTGACTACCAAAGGTGGTGAACAGACTGCTTCTAACACAAAAGACATTTTCTCTCAGGAGTTCTATCTCATAGACACTGTTACCAAGCCTTCCAAAGGAAGGGGGTGAGTGTCTTAGAGAGACTCTGAATCACAGAGAAGAATGGATACAGACAAGGCAATCCATGTTTGAGAAACAATCATTCTAATCTAGAGCTCTGCCTAGCTCCTAAACCCTAGTCTCCTCAGCAGCTGCTAGCAAGAATCTCCTCCTCAACTCTGACAGTTGATCTTCAATCTTTGAATCTCCAATGATCTTCATCTTCACAAATCTTCAGCTTCCCTAGGGCCCCAGACAAACCCAATACCCAAACAAACAAGCAACAATCCCCAGAGGGCACACCACACCAGACAACAGATATACAGACAGTAATAATAGCAGTAGGGGAATCCTAACTTTTCTCTAAGGGATCTAGTAACTACCCATAGCCCCTATAGTCCCATAACCAATCTATTTAAATCCTAAGTCCTAAGGGGAATGAAATCAAACTCCTAAGTTGTCACCTAAAACCCTAGTTTTGTACATGATGTTCAAGCATTTATTAATCACCTAAAATTAACCTCTAAAAAAGGGAACTAAAATATTTCTACAAGATCAACATCTCATCTAAACAATATAAAAAGAATGACCAAAAAATATCAAAGCATGTAAGAGAACAAAAATCATTAAAATGATGCATGAAATGAAGCTATTTAATATGACATTTATTTAGAAAATATGGAAAAAATATGAAATAAAAATGAAAATGAAATTTTATTTTTCTATAATATTCTACACATCCTAAAGAAAATATGGTAAAAAGAATGGATAAAAATGCATTTTTTATGAATTAGTTATGAATTTATGAAATTGGTAAAAATCAAAATGGAATTAAGAAAATTAAATGAATTAAAATGAGGAGGAGGGGGTTGAAATAGTAACCAAGCGCAGTTAATAGTCCACTGGGCCAGGCAGACAGGGGTGTAATTAGCGTTTTGGACAAAGCCTAGCATCAATCAGAATCAATGGAATAATGAAAACGCGCTGGGGGGTGAGAAAAGTAGCAAATTCACGTTGAAATTGGTTTTGGGCCTAAACCAGGGGGTGGGGATAACAACATAACTCAGGCCCGCCCGTTTCAATTAATGAAACGGCGCGTTTTGGCCAGCTCCAATTCCCTCCAAACTTCAGATTAAATGATGGCCCTTGGATCTTCTTCTAAGTCAAAGGTCCAACAACACATACACGGCCACGATTATCTCTTCCTCCTTGGTTCTGCAAATTAGGGTTTTAATCACCATGGCAGCCATGCACGAGCAATCTTCCACCTCTCTGTTCTCATCCTACACGCCACGAATCCACATGCTGTGAACATGAAAACTACTCTACAACTCTCCCTCTACAATCCTAGGGCATCAGTTTTCTTTGAAATTCACCACAACGACAAACACGATTGAATCAACATCTGGTCACCATGAGATTACACTGATATGCACCAACTCAATTCTTCTTCAAACTTAACCTAAACTAATCTACACATAAGGGAGATTAACCTGATCAATCAAGCTAACATTCTAATGCCCTAACCTAATAGATCTTCACCCTAACAGTTTGTTGCACCTGTTAACAACCATCACCAAATCGTTCCAAATTCATCTAAACTAATCTCCTAACCACCTAGATCAAATCTACACTAACAACAACATGCCAAACTAACTAGATCAAGCAGTTTGAATGAAAACTTACCTAGTGAGAAATCTTGAGAAACAGCTATGGAAGATGTGGATCTGAAGCTTCTAGGTGTTGGATCTTGATCAATCCTTGATGTATGTGATTCTGTATGCAATGTTTTGGAGATTCCTTGCTTGAATTATGCTGTCCAATGGAAACTCCAACTTGGATGTTCTTGAAAAAATGTACTCGAAAATGGATGATAATTACCAAAACCTTGCTTCAATCCTGATCTATGATGATAATGGAGCAAGATTGAATCAATGTGGATGATGATTTTGTGAAGAATTTGAGAGAATTGCAATGAAACTTCAATGAAAAGAATGAGGGAATTTGTGAAATTCTTGGTGCAAATGAAGCCAACCCTTGCCAAATTCTCATTTCATGAATATATAGACCCCAATTGAACATTCTAGATCCATCTTGCACATTCCCTTGTTTTCCAACTTTGATCCATTTTTGAAGTGTTTCTTAAAAGGCAAGCAACCATGGATAACTTCATTTTTTCCTTCTAAACTCAAAAAGTGTTTGAACCATTGTTCTTAGAATTGTTTTTCCATTCAAAATCATATATTGGAAGTCTCCATTTGGACTTGTAAATCTCCCAAACCATTTTTCACTTTGAAATTATTCACTTTATAAGCCTTTTTAGTTCATATTTTGACCAATTATGCAACATCATGCTATGAGCTTCTCCAATAATTTGTGACCTTCTTTCTAGACTTAAAATCCCATTTGGAGCAAGTTTGATGTTGTAAGTTTTTCCATTTGAGGCCTCCTTGTATGAGTTTTGGGTATAGGTTAAAATGACCTGTAATTCACAAATGCCCAAAATACCCTTTGCTTGCCAAGACCATAAGTTGAGTTCTCCACATCATATGAAGGCATACCATACCATTCTAGAAAGCTAAGACAATGAGGAACAATTCTTATGTTGACCAAGAATTCATTTGAAATCTCCTTGAGGGGCAAAAATTGCTTGGAAGTCAAGTCACTTTCACAGACAAAAATTCAGACACCCCAGATGACCTGTAACTTGCAAGGACCATAACATGAGTTCTATAAATCTCCTTGAGGTCTTCCACCACTCAAATTAAAGGTCTTGAGATCCTCTACAAGTTTCATGTTGGCCAAGAAGCCATTTGAAGTTAGCATTTTGACTTATCTTGCTTGGAAATTTGACCTAAACTAGGGGATTTTACAGAGAAACCCTAATTTAGTAACTCCTCTTCTCCTTGATTTCTCTTGAATTCTCCTGGTCATATCTCCATATCCTTCTTCATATGTCCAATGATGAACCCCACATCTCTCCAATAGCCTTGAATGCCCTCTTAAGTCAGTCAATTGACCTAGGGTTGACCTAGGGTTGACCCAGATGAAACCCTAGTTGACTGTCTTCAACTATAGCTCTTGTGCTCACATCACCAACTTGTTTTCTTCTCCAAATGACTTTATAAGTCTCTCAAGATGTCTAGATACTTTCCATGCTTTCACTTCACAGCTCACAACCCTCTTGTTGATCCTCAGATACCCTCAGCTAGGAGATGGACTCAAGGCTTGATCTGCTGAACTCTTTGCTTTCAAATTCTTTCCTGATGACTTGAATGAGATGGAATTAGGATAATAACCTCTTGCTAGGCCTCTAGAGATGAGAATAGTGATTGGTCCCCTGTTGAATGACTTCCTATGCTCATGCTATGCAGATGGTTAGTCTATGTACATAACTCTATATGCAAATGCTAATGATAATGAAACATAAACCAAGTGAATAAGGTTAGGCAAATTTTAGGGTGCAACAGACCCCCAACTACGAAGGGCCATACGTTGTCAGGAAAGTCTTTTCAGGAGGGGCGTTATTGTTATCCACTATGGACGGTGAAGACTTCACGTCGCCTGTGAATTCGGACGCAGTTAAAAAATACTTTGCTTAAAATTGACCCGCTGGACAAAAAAAAAAGAAAGTCCAGGCAAAAATGGGGCATCCTGGCGAACCAAAAACAGAATGAAAGGTTCAGGCAAAAGTTAGGGATAAAATTGAAAAATGTACACCCGCGAAGTTGAAAACCTACACTGGGCGGCTTCGGCAAAAAGGGGTATCCCGGTGAACTGAAAACCCGTGAAGGGCGGTTCACGCAAAAGTTAGGGATTTGAAAAGCAAATGACTGCGGTCCGAATTTGATATTACAGTGAGCATCAGCGCGGGAGAATACGCTCGAGGGGTCGATTATCGGATACAATCTCTTCGGAAGTGTGAATACAGGGAAAGCATTAGAGTCGGGCGAGTCATAGGAGGATCAGTTCGTGATGTTCGTCTGCATCCCGTTGCCGACATGTGTACAAATTTAATTTGTCAAAATATTTATGCTTCTTGCGCATACTTGTATATTCGCTTTGCGTAGCTTCCTCTTTTCAGGAGTTACATCCCGTGTACAAAAAACTCCGCCCATTCAGGGGCCCAATCAATAAAATATGTTATTCAGTACTTGATGTTGGTTCTTTACTGTTTTGTGCATGATAAAGCGCCTAAGTTTACTGAAACTAGCATGTGTATAACATCACTGGCCCTTGCCAACAACTGATAAAGCTTTGAATTAACTGAAAATGATGTCACTAACCTGAATAGATTTGGTTGCATAGGCTTGTCTTGTCTTGTTTGTGTTGTTGCAGGTTTCGTAGCCGTACGAGGAAGACGATCAAAAGATTGCAATAACGAAAGACTCGACCCCCGCGCATGTCATGCATAAGAATCAAATTCCTCAGCTGGTCGTAGCTTATCCAAAGGACATGCTCCAGCAAAGTCATTCATCCTCAGCAGAATTGGCGATTCCAAAATTGTAGGCTGTATTCAGACAGTGTGGTGTCCCCCAGAAGGATTCCTTATCTCAAGCAGAGGGGTTTAGTCGCAGAAGATTAATATTTGTGAGCTATATTCAGGCAAGTTCACCTTTCCCCGCAGGGTCCGTTTACCTCTCCCCCAGCGGAGTTAGTTGATTTTCCCAAGAGAATCGCCCCGTCCCCAGCAGAATTCTCTTTGCAGCAAGTATTTTCCTTCCTCCCGGTGGAATTCGAAGATTAAGTCTTTCCCCGGCATAGTTGATTGTGTGTCCTGGCATTTAGTTTTCCGGAATACCGTGTGATATCAGTTCATTCTCCAGCAGAAGTTCGATCATACCAGGCGCATTTGTTATTCTCCAGCAGAGTTATACTCCCCAGCAGGGGTTACTTCAACGAGGTGTTTGGTTCAGGTTCCCAATTTCCTAGCTGAGTCGACTTCACTCTTCCAGCATTTATTTTGCTGGAATATTCTGTAGCACCAGGCTATCCCCAGCGGAGTTGGCATTATCTTCAGCATTTATTTTGCTGAAGCAGTTCCTGTATCTCAGCAGTTCGAGTCTGCATTTGCATTGGCATATAGTGTCATACTTGCATCCACCAAATAAAAGCGTGGCGTTCCCATGACGAATGGAGCATTGCATCGTTGTCAAACATACGCATTTTTGAAACATAAACTAGGTTGGCTAGTCGTTTGCTTCAAGTATTGTCTCTCTTGCAGGTAGAGAGAGCTCTTGCTCAAATGAAGTATCAAGCATTCGAGGTCTCGACGTGAGACATTCAATGAAGTGTCAGCTTTGGCATTATTCCCCACAGAGTTACCATGATGAAGTTTCTTTGTGAATTTCTCGTGTTTTCCCCGCCAGAGTGAGTAGGCAAATTTCTCCTCATTCCCAAGCAGAGTTGTTTGTCATCAATGGGTTTCAGGAATCAGAATTTCAGAGGCCATCGCCGGTTATCATAACAGGCGCCCGATAGTGTGGTTTTCAGATATCCCCAGTAGAGTCCGCCTCAAAGTTGCTGTAACGTCAGTGCTAAGAAGTTTGTGGGTTGGGACCAGTGGAGAAATGAGTCCTGACGTGGACGAATTTTATTGACAAGTTTTCTTCGTGTTAGAGAAGTGAAGTCCTGACGTGGACAGATTGATTTCCTCAGTCGACGATATGTGCCAGTCCTAACGTGGACAGGTTCGATTTCTCAGAATTGTTGGAATGTGGAGTCCTAACGTGGACATTTCTTCCAGTTGACGATATGTGTTAGTCCTAACGTGGACAGATTCGAGTTCTCGGTATTGATTGAGTGTGGAGTCCTGACGTGGACAAAAGTGGGTTACTCTTCGTGTTGGTGTCCTGACGTGGACAATTTATTTCCAGCAAGTGTCTTTCTTTTTAATGGTGAACTGTGTGTCCTGACGTGGGCAAAGTTATAGTTTTTCGCGATGACAAGATACGAGAGTCCTGACGTGGACAAATTTATCCTTCTTCGTATTTTTGGCAAGATGTGAGTCCTGACATGGACAAGTTTCACTTCCCCAGCAAGTCAAAGACGCGCAAGTCCTGACATGGACAAGTCTTATTTCTTCAGCAGGGTGAGATGTGAGTCCTGACGTGGACAAGTTTTATTTCCCCAGTGGGTCGAAGGTGCATGAGACCTGACGTGGACAAAATTTTATTTCCTCAGCAAGTCAAGAGGGGAGTCCTTACGTGGACAAATCAAGACGAAACATGGGTCCTGACGTGGACGAGTTTATTCCTTACGTGGAAAGAGAGGTTTCAGTTCCTTACGTGGAAGAGTGAGTTTATTCCTTACGTGGAAAGATCGGAGTCCTTACGTGGACAGATCAAGTTGGGTTCCTTACGTGGAAAGAAGATGGTTTCCTTACGTGGAAAGATTTATTCCTTACGTGGAAAGATTGGGGTCCTTACGTGGACAGATTCAGAAAAAAAGTTGTATTCCTTACGGGGAAAGAGTGAAGTTCTCACGTGGACAAATCAAGAGGAATTGTATTCCTTACGTGGAAAAATGTGATTCCTTACGTGGAACGAGATTGTATTCCTTACGTGGAAAGATTGAGTCCTTACGTGGACGTATCAAGACTGATTCCTTACGTGGAAAGACTGAGTCCTTACGTGGACATATCAAGTTGGATTCCTTACGTGGAAAGAAGTTGATTCCTTACGTGGAAAGTTGTATTCCTAACGTGGAAAAAGTGGGTTCCTTACGTGGAAAGATGATGATTCCTTACGTGGAAAGATTGAGTCCTTACGTGGACATACCAAGATTAATTCCTAACGTGGAGAGATTGTGATTCCTTACGTGGAAAGATTGAGTCCTTACGTGGATATATCAAGTTGCAGTTCTAACGTGGAACAGTTATTCCTTGCATGGAAGGGTGAGTCCTAACGTGGACGATGTTATTCCTAACGTGGACGGTGTTATTCCTAACGTGGAACGGTTATTCCTTACGTGGAAGGGTGAGTCCTAACGTGGACAATGTTATTCCTAATGTGGACAAGAGTTTACTCCTAACATGGACGATTTATTCCTGATGAAATGCAGACAAATAATCCCCAGCACGGTCGCTACGGATCAGTTGGTAGCCATAACAGCCAGATTCAGCTGACGAATGTTGTTCCCCAAGCAGGGGCGCAGTTTATTTCTGCGGTTGGCAAATTTCCGAGTTCTTAGTATTCAACCGTCTCGTACCGCGAATGTCTGAAGGCTCCGGGCTCTTCACCCAATCGGGTCCAAGTCGCTTGAATAGGGGCAGCTGTTGCACCCTAAAATTTGCTCAACCTTATTCACTTGGTTTATGTTTCAATTGCATTAGCATTTGCATGTAGAGTCATATACATAGCTTAACCATCTGCATAGCATATCATAGCAAGTCATCCAACAGGGGACCAATCATTATTCTCATCTCTATGAGCCTATCAAGAGGTTATTATTCAAATCCAAGCACATTCAAGTCATCAGAAAGAATTGGAAAGCTAAAGAAGTCAATGGATCAAGCAAGCAATCTATCTCCTATCTGAGGGTATCTGGGGATCATCAAAGAAGTTGGGAGCTGTGAATTGAAGGCATGGAGAGTATCTAGACATCATGGGAGACTTAGAAAGTCATTTTGAGAAGGAGACAAGTTGTTGATGTGATCACAAGAATTGCAGTTGAAGACAGTCAACTAGGGTTTCATCTGGGTCAACCCTGGGTCAACTCTAGGTCAATTGACTGGTTGAAAGACATTAAGGGCTATTGAAGAGATGTGGGGTTCATCATTTGACATGTAGAAGAGGATATGGTGATATGCTAATAAGAAATCAAGAGAAATCAAGGAGAAGAGGAGTTTCTAGATTAGGGTTTCTGTGTAAAATCCCCTAATTTAGGTCAGATTTCCAAGCAGGATAAGTCAAAATGCAAGCTTCAAATGGATCCTTGGCCAACATGGAACTTGTAGAGGATCTCAAGACCTTTAATTTGAGTGGTGGAAGACATTAAGGAGATTTATAGAACTCAAGTTATGGTCCTTGCAAGTTACAGGTCATCTGAGGTATCTGAAATTTTGTCTGTGAAAGTGACTTGACTTCCAAGCAATATTTACCCCTCAAGGAGATTTCAAATGAATTTATGGTCAACATAAGAATTGTTCCTCATTGTCTTAGCTTTCTATAATGGTATAGTATGCATTCATCGGATTTGTGAAACTCTACTTATGGTCTTGGCAAGCAAAGGGTATTTTGGTCATTTGAGAATTACAGGTCATTTCAAGCCTATGCCCAAAACTCATACAAGGAAGCTTCAAATGGAAAACTTTACAACATCAAACTTGTTCCAAATGACATTTTGAGTCTATAAAAGTGACCATGAGAGATTGGAAAGATTCATAGCACAAGGTTTCAAAATTGTTGGATTTAATGAATAAAAATAATCTAAAAAATGAGTTTTTTCATATTTTGGCCAAATGAGGCAAAGTTATAGGTCATTTTGAATGGAAAAATCATTTTAAGAACATTGGCTAAAGTAGAATTTTGAGCTTGGTTCAAGTTTTGGAAGTTATTCAAAGTTACTTGCAATGAAAGAAACATAATCCAAATCCAAGGGAAAGTGTACATGGGAAGCTTCTCCAAGTTTCTAGGAGGTTCTAATGACATGTATATATTGATATGAGAAGGTTCATGCAAGGGTTGGTGATCACATTTACTCAAAACCACAAGTTTCACACACTTTCTCTCATTTGCAAAATCAATCCAAATTCTCTCAAACTTTCACCAATTTGCACCATTCTTGATCTGTTCTTCATCATTATCATCCATAGATCACAATTTACACAAGAATTTGGCAGAATTGAGCAAGGATCGTGCTGTTCAAGTTAACCATCCAAGAAGCAAGAACTCTTCAATCACAAGATCCAAGAGACTTAGACAAGATTCATTGCATACAGAACTCGAGAACAAGTTCACTGATCAGTTTCCCATCATTTCAAGCATTGGATCAAGAGGATTCCATAGCTGTTTTCATCATCACACCAGGTTGGTAACTTCATTCGAATTGCATGATTTAGTGAGAATTATAGGGAATTGTTAGTATAGATCGGTTAGGATAAGTAAGATGATTGATTTTGGCAAGTTTGGATAAGTTTCATGGATGTTGATCATGGTGCACTAATTCTGTTAGAGATCATAACATCACGAATAATGCAAGATAATCTTAGGTTAATGGCTCAGATTAATCAGCATGAAATGTAGATGAGTTTAGGGCAAGAATTGGTGAGTTTTGGAGAAGTTGATGACAGGTGTTAATGGTGGATTCCAACTGTTATGTGTATCGGGTTCCATGATTGCTTGAGTGTTAGGGTGAACTATGGTCATGGCTGTGTAGAGGCAAGTTTTTGGAGCAATTTTGCTCTTGGAGTCGAAGGCATCCATGGAGAGATAAGAGAGAACAGAACAATGGAAGGTGCTTGCATGGTTAGGGTTTTTCAGAGTTAGGGTTTGGCTCAAGGTTGAAGACGACCTTTGAACCACACGATTGCTTGCTTGACCTTGACTTGGTTCTGGATCCAACGGCCTTGGTTTAAAGATGAAAACGAAGGGAGATTCAAAGGCCTCAACGCACCGTTTCATTAATATTTTCTGACTGGGCTTTAAAATCCTTGCTAACGCCACCCCCTCAAATCAGGCCCAACTCATTTGAACTGAAAGATTTACTTTATGCACCGTTTATTGTTTTTTTTAATTTTTGTTATATTTTCTGTTTGATTGGGCCCAGACGCGCTTGCTATGCGCGCCCCCCCAGTCTGGGCCCATCTGGTTGTTTTAACTGAATTTCATTACTTGCTGCACCCCTTTCTCAATTAATTCATTTAATTTTCTCAATTCATTTTAATACTTTAAAAATTCATAAAAAATAGAAAAATGCTAGTTTTTAATTGGTTGTTTTTTCAAATTACTCATAATTTTGTCAAGAAAATTATCATACAAAAAAATTATTAGTTCCTTTTATTTTCATATTTTTGGCATATTTTTCTTTTAATTAGGTGTAAATAATATTTTGTTTAGTACATGAATTTGATAATTTTAGTTTGAATAGTTGCTTTAATATTTTTCACCCATTCTTTTTAGGTTGATTAGTAGATAAGACTAGCTTGTACATACAATTTAGTTCCCATTTTTAGGAGTTAATTTTAGGTGATTAGTTTAGGTGTGAACAACATGAACAAAATTAGGGTTTAAGTGATGACTTAGGAGAATTGAATCATTTCCCTTAGGACTTAGAGATTGAATATTTTAGATATGGGACTATAGGGACTATGGGTAGTTATTAGATCCCTTAGAAATCACTAGGATTCCCCTACTGCTATTAGTATATTACTATCTATATTTGATTGATTGGTGTGGTGTGCCCTCTCTGGGGATTATTGTCTGTTTGTGTGGGTAGTGGGGATTGCTTGGGGATTGGGAAAGATGAAGACTTGTGATGATGAAGCCATTGGAGATCCAGATGTTGAAGACCAACCTCCAGGGTTGAAGAGGAGATTCTTGCTAGCAGCTATTGAGGAAACTAGGGTTTAGGAGCTAGGCAGAGCTCTAGAGTAGTAAACTTGATTCTCAAACATGAAAGGTCTTGACTGCCTCCATTCTTCACTGTGATACAGAGTCTCTCTAAGACACTCACCCCCTTCCTTTGGAAGGCTTGGTGCTACTGTCTAAGGGATAGAACTCTTGAGAGAAAATATCTTATGTGTTAGTAGCAGTTGGTTTGCCACCCTTGGTAGTCAACTAATTGCTTAACACCCAATTTACTCTTGTGATTGATCCCTCAGCTTGGAGGTTAGGACTTGAAGAAAAGCCATTGTAGACCAAAGACTGATGATCAAAGACCTTGCTTGAAGGCTAGGGAGATGGAGATTGATGCTTGCTGAAGCTTGTAGCTGATTGGAGATGACTTGAAGACTAATGTGGTGCAGAGCTACTGTGGCTGTTTATTTTTCTGCTGTATTTCATTTCTGATGTATTGATTGGTTTTCGTGACTGTATTGTTTGTTGTTTACCCTGTTGGGTTGAAAGTGAAGTCTGTTCACTTTTGCCTATTGTTTTCTAGGTTCGAGGTTGAGTGGGACTCCCTTGCCTCGCTTGTATTGTTGCATCCATGCATTTTACTGCTTTACTGTATATATATGCTATTGTTTCTGTTTCCGTCTATTCCCTTAGGATCTCTGTTTCTCTCTGTGCAAGAGAGGAGCATGATAGACATTAGGTCTTAACCCATGCATGATAATAGTAGGTTAGTTTGATTCCCTTCGCAACCGTAGGTTAGAGTTCTGTCTCTTCTTTCTCAAAACTAACAGAAAAACACAATAAAATTTCAAACACAATAAAAAACACTTCTTCCGTAAAAGAATGTGAACTCATCAAAAACGTCATTTTTGTCCGCCGGGACTGTTAATCAGAAAAACCTTTTTCAGAAGGAATAAAATCAATCAAGACAGACTTGTATCGTACGTGGCCCGAACTACGTTTGCTCTGATCTTTCATGCTGTATGAAAGTACGTAGGCATAGGATGTGATATCCTAGCGAGAAACCTTCCCCTCCTTTCCCGTAGGTAGGCGAACTACGTTGACTCTGATTTCTCGTTCCAGACGGGAATACGTAGGCATAAAGTGCGATACTTTGCCGAGTCATTTTATTTTCTTTTAACCCTTAACCCTTAGTTTAGATAGAATAACAATCCATACCCGAAAACAAGCGTGGATCCCGTCGAGTACGACGAACGTGAGGGGGTGCTAATACCTTCCCCTTGCGTAACCGACTCCCGAACCCAGGTTTTGGTTGCGATGACCATACCTTTCCCTGTTTTTGTGAGGTTTACTCTGAGCGTTCCCTTTCCCTCCCGTGGGATAAATAACGCACGGTGGCGACTCTTCTGTTCAGTCGACGCCGATTTTCGCAGTAGCGACAAATATCTCTTTTAAGGACTTCTTCTTCATGGTGCTTTCTTCTGGCTCGCCTTCCGGAGTTGGTTTGTAACCCAACCCTTGTCGATCATTCTTGGCTCTAGCATTGACTTCGATGACCTCTCCCCATCCCAGTGGGACTCCAGCTTTCGGTGCTGCCTTAATACTTTGAGCAGAGGTAAATAATGGCCTTTGGGTTATGTCTGATTCATCTACTAGAACAGCGTGAGCTATTTCTAGTGCTTGGAAGGCTGTCTCGAGAGAGTCTTCATCAGCCTCAATATACCGGAAAGATGACAAGTTGCTTACCATCAAGTCCTCTTCTCCATGGACAATGACTAGCTGGTCATTTACAACAAACTTCATTTTTTGGTGGAGCGTGGAAGTGACAGCGCCAGCTGTATGAATCCAGGGTCTTCCCAATAAGCAGCTGTAAACCGGATTTATGTCCATCACCTGGAAGGTGATTTCAAAGATTTCTGGTCCAATTAGAATAGGAAGATCAACTTCTCCTATCACGGTTCTCCTGGATCCGTCGAATGCCTTGACTATAAGAGAGGTTGGTCTCATGGTAGCGCCTTGATATGCCAGCTTGGCCAAAGTTCTTTTAGGCATTACATTGAGTGCTGACCCAGTATCAACAAGAACTCGAGACATTGTATCCTCTTCACACTTGACTGATACATGCAAGGCGGGATTGTGCTTACGCTTCTCAGCCGTTAGGTCATTATCATCAAAGCTCAAAGTGTTGCAGGCAGTGATATTTGCTACAACGGAGTCGAACTGTCCCACTGTAATATCTTTAGTGACGTGGGCCTGTGTCAGGATTTTGAGTAATGCCTGGCGGTGTGCTGGCGAACTTAAGAGCAAAGCCATGACCGAGATCTTGGAGGGTGTTTGATTCAATTGGTCTACCACCCTATAATCGCTTCGTCGAATGATTCTCAAGAATTCTTCTTCATCGTTCTTGAGACTTTCTTTTCCTTTAACTAAAGGTTCTTTGGCGGTGGTTGTCTCTGGAACAGGCTTTTGAGGAACAGGCGTCTTTTGAACAGAAACCGCTGGTGGAGAAGCCTCGTTGTATGTTCGGGGTTGATAGACACGACCACTCCGGGTCATTTTGCTTCCACCGGCAATGTTGGCCACACTTACCGGTTTCTTTTCTTTGAAAATCCCTTCACACCATGAATAGTCTTGTTTTGGTGTCACGGCCCTTGGGCGAGGCTGGAATCCTCCCCTTGGCTCAAACCTAGTCTGTCCCCTCCCGAATTTCGGGGGTGCATCATCATGAAATACTGGACGAAAGTTCTTGTAGTTTTTGTTACTATTATCATCTCTGAACACGGCTCCTTTGTTGGATTCTCCTGGTATGTTAAACACAGGCTCGATGACTGCCACATCTTCTTCCTTTTTCCGGTGGGCAATTTCTATCATTCCTTGTTCAATCATAGCTCGAATATCCTTTTTCACAGCGTCACAACCCTCAGGATTCAGCATACATTCTTTGCAATCTTCGTGAGATGTCTTGAGTAACCACGCCTGAGCGAGGCGTTTGTGCAGGTCTGCTAATGGCACTTTGATCTCACCAACAGTAGTAACTTTCTTGTCTTCTGACCCCTCCCCTTCTTCAGTGATGGCATTGACTCCACCATGATTGGGAAGAGGGTTGTTCTTAACATTGAGCGGATTATCTTCGAAGGATAGAATTCCCTTTTCAACAAGTTCACGAACTAGGTGCTGAAGGGCGAAGCAACTTTCGAGATTGTGGCCTGGAGCATTCTTATGAAATGGACAGCGAGCATTCGCATCATAATAGAACGGGAGTGGATTAGGTGGAGCACCCAATTTTCTTGTTTTAACCAACCCTCTTTCTACTAGCATGGGAAACAGGTCGGTGTAACTCATTGGAATAGGATGTATCTTTGGCCTATTTGCTGGATAATTTGCCCTCGGGGCCCTGTTCTGAGGTTGTTGACCCTGCGGCTGCTGGTATTGTTGTTGATTATTGGTGCGATACTGTTGCTGACTGCCAGGCTGATACTGGTGTTGATTGTTGGATGTCCCAGGTTGGGGACCATGCTGTGAAGAAGGCTGAAAAACCGGGGTCACTGCCGCTATATATGATGGTTGGTACTATTGGTGGAGGCTTCGAGAGCTTGGTACTTTCTTTCCATATGTGATTGCGCTCACCTTTCCCTCTTTCTTTTTGTGGAACGTGCTGACTGGCTTCTTTGCCGTGTTGGCGCTTGAAGTAACATTTGGAGTAGTCACTTTTCCGCTCTTCAAACCTGCTTCTACCTTGACCCCTACTGCCACAATATCAGAGAAATTTGTTGTAACGCTGCTGATCAAACGTTCATAGAATTCGGGTCGAACTGTATCCACAAACCAATATGCCAACTCCTTCTCAGTAAGAGGAGGCTCTACTTGTGCTGCAGTTCCGCGCCACCTTTGCGCATACTCTTTGAAGGTTTCGGTGTTTTTCTGCGTCATGTTGAGAAGCTGACGGCGGTCGGGGGCCAGGTCCATGTTGTACTTGTACTGTTGAATAAAAGCATCTGAAAGGTCTTGGAAACTGTGAATCTTAGCTTGATCTAAACCGAGATACCACTTGGCCGAAGCCCCTTTTAGACTATCTTGGAAACAGTGTACTAACAGTTTATCATTTTCAATATGCGGAGCCATCCGCCTAGAGTACATGATTAAGTGCTCTTTGGGACAAGCGGTCCCTTCATATTTGTCGAAGATTGGCGTTTTAAATTTCTGAGGGAACACTAATCCAGATACCAAACATAGGTCCTTGGCATCAGATCCAAAGATATGATTTCCTTCAATGGCCCTCATCCTCTTGAACATGATGTCCATCTCCACTCTTAACTTTTCGTGTTTTTCGTCCTCAGCTTCGGATCCATCGGGTATATCAAAGATTGGCTGTTGATTGGCGAAGACTGGTCGTACTGTGGTAGGTCCACTTGCTGGAGTAAAAATGGGGTTTCTGATTGTTGAGTCGAACAACGGATTGAGACCTGAAGACTGCATGCTGTTGAAAGGTGGCACAAAGTCCCGAGCCATGCCATAGGGAAACTCTGCTGAAGTAACAGGAGCCATTGTGACATTGGCTGCTGCTGTGGCAACTTCGGAGATCACTGTAGGTTGTGTATCCATTTTCGCTTTGATCACGTTGAGGGCTTCCAAGATCTGGTTGACGTCCCCTTTGATCCCTTCAATGTCATTATCCATTCGGTCGAACCTTTGGTCGTTATCTGCCATCTTCTTTTGAGCTTGGGACCGTGTGTTGTATCGGTGGGTACTCAGCGTGACTCCTTTTCTCCTCTTTCTGGACAAGAACAAGAGATGAGCTGCGGAACCCCAAATGCAGGATTGATGTAGGATGACATGCAAATGCGGATGCATAAACCATTCAAGGAAACTCAAAATTTTCGTTCACAAACAAAAAGTTAGACCAACATGTAACGACATGCTTTAAAAAAGCGTTTTTTCATTTGATAGCTGGAAATCTATTACAATAGAGTGGTCTTTGCTAAAAAGCAAGACCTTTCTTACAATGAAAGTAAATGCAACAAACAGGATTTCAATCCTTTTTTAGGGAAAGCAGGGAAATGGCGAAACAAAAACCAATTCTAACAAGACGACCCTTCTCCTTCTTGGACCCTGACATGAACTTGATCTTGGCGGATAATCTCCCACATGTCTTCGTTTTCTCTTTGCGCTTTAACCAAAGCGTATTTCAGCTCTTCCCTAGTCGCGAGGACCTCAGGTTCCATAGTTATCTCATAGTCGTGAGTGTAGAACATGATTAAGGCAATTTCCTTTGACCATAGCAGGTACCCCCTGGTGGTTAAGCAACTTGCATTCTCCATTGGAGTTGGGCCCATGAGGTGTGGATCTCTTTGAGCGTATTGGGCATTAGCTTCTAGTTCTTGGTTGCGACCTGTCTCACAGAAGCGAGGCCTCAACAGTTCTGGTTCAGGCTCTGGCCCGGTAGGATACCCGTGTTGACGCCTAGCAAGGACAGGATTATAAGTGATCACCCCTTCTGTCCCAATGAGGGGCACATTGGGGAAATCTCCGTAGCTGGAAATCATGATTTGGTCGCCGATGCTAGTGTCGTACCAGGTGATATCATGGTGTCTGAGAGTGACAAGTTTAGAAACCCAAGCGCTTTTGGTAGGAAGCCTCCAAAGGATATGGGTCCTTGGCAGATGAGAAGTAAACCATCGGTCGAGTAGTGCAAGACAGCATGAGAATCGCCCACAATCATACAAGGCAAAACGGTGGATGACTACATAAGTATCAGCTAGTATTGTGTTGACCGGATTTTTGAGGATGAAGAGGCGGATTGCTTCTTCGCTGATGAAGTCGTAACTGCTTGGGAACAGATACAGTCCATATATTAGTAGTGCCAAAATTGCCTCAAAAATGCCCAGGTTTCGGCTTTCATAGTGATACTCGGCCATTTCCATTAGAGGCCCGACATCCATTCCATACCACCCTCCTTTCGCCCTCATTGGTGGTAAGTCTTCCAACTTGATATGTAGGGCTTTAGCTAAGTCCTTTTTCTTTGGCTTTCCATAAGGGAGTGTAAAAGTCCATGGGATCTTCAAGTAAGCATTATACTCTTCGAGGGTCGGGAGTAACTGAAAATCTGGAAACACAAAGCAGTGGTAAGTTGTATGATAGAATTCCACCAAGGCTTGCAACATGGGTTCATTGATCGGAGCGCTTATTAATGGCAATAGGTCCCCATATTTGGCTATGAAAGCAGCAGGATTTTGGACAAGTCTGGTTAACATTCTTAGACGGCCCAATCTCAGATCCGGGACTCGAAGCATGTCTCTTCTTACCATGTTGTTGCCTGCAAAGAAAAAAGTTGAATTTCCTTGAATGGTTAGAAGAAGTGTGAATGCAAATGCACATGATTGTCATGGAACTCAGATATTAATAAACAAAACGGATTACAAAACATCATTTCCTCTTACAAGAGTTTTAACTAAACAACTTGGTGCAACCTATCAAGGTTCTCCTAGCAGCCTGAGGTTGAGCTTCTCGATCTTTCTTTCCAACTGAGTCTTCTCAACGATGAGTCTGTCCACAATTATCTTCCATGGATTAGACTGAGGCTCATAAGGTTCCTCTAGTGCTTTCCTCTTTTTACAAGAGAAGATTTCTTCATCTTTCGACTGGAGTTGTCTCCGGAGCTCCGCATTTTCTTCAATGACTATCTGATACTTGTGCTTCTAAGCTTCTTCAGTTTGCTGTGCTTTGGCCAAGGCAATTTTCAACTTTTCTTCTTCAGACATGAAGACCAACGGGCGTTCTTCCTTCAAGGCCATAGGCTCTTGTTTAGGATACGACATCCTTAGTGTGACGGCTCTTTTCCGAACCCATTGGAGGTAAGGTTCCAAAGAAACACAGTTGAGTCTTCCAAGATCTTTCTTTCCTTTCTTGTGTAGATGCTTCCAAGCTTCTAGAATTTTCTCTTTTAATCCTTGACTATCTTCCCCTTCTTTGAAGAAGATGCTTTCTACTTGAACACTTTTGGGTTTGTCCTTTAGAGGGTATCCCAATTGTCGGCGGGCGAGTATCGGACTGTAGCTGATCCCTCCATTAATGCTGAGAAGAGGTACGTTGCTAAATTCCCCACAACTGTCAATAATCATTATCCCATCATAATCACGACTATACCAATCAATATCGGAATGGGTAAGAGTCATGATCTTTTGTGACCACCATCCTTTCTTTGGATCCCAAAAAGCGTTGGCTTTGGGTAAGTGTGAAGTGAACCATTTGTACAATAAAGGAGCACAACAAGTGATCATTCCTCCATTATGGAAGTTCCTCAGATGAACAGAATGGTACGTGTCTGCTAACAAGGTAGGCACAGGGTTTTTCTTCAAGAAAATTTTGATGGCATTGAGGTCCACAAAATTCTCAAAGCTTGGAAACAAGAATATACCATAGATGAGTAAGGCAAGGATAGCCTCGAATGCATCCATGCTTAAATGATCTGCGTAATATTGGGCTTTCTCAACCAAGAATTCTACTTTTAACCCGAAGATTCCTCCTTTTGTAATCAGATTCTTTTTTATATCACCCACTCCCAAACGTGTAGCTTTGGCGATATCTTGCTCTTTGGGGTCCTTCTCTACAATCGGAAAAGGAGATTCTTCAAGAATAGGCAACCCAATTAACTGAGAATACTCTTCTAGTGTGGGTACTAGCTGATAATCAGGGAATGTGAAGAAATGGTAGAGCGGGTCATAAAACTGGAGGAGAGTAGAGAGAAGTCCGCTATCCATCTTTATCTTCAAGAGTAGCAACAACTTCCCATATCGGCTTTGAAATCCCTCCGAATCTGTCACCAAGGTGCTCAACCTTTTCAAATCATCTAGGTTAAAACCCTTGTAAGTGTACTTCAAAGTTTTCTTTCTTTCACTGTTCATGACGACCTCTTTGATATTTACAAACAACAAAGTCTGAGTTCCATGAAACCATATGATGATATGATGATATGAATGCATAAAACACAAACAAGATGCACATGCACACAACACAGGTTTAGGGTTAAGGACAAGCATGAGTTCAAGGGTCTACCCATTCCCAAAGACTGTACTATGGATTGATTGTACCTGCCGAACAGGTTCTACAAAGTTCCCAGAGTCATCAACCCATCTTTCGGATATTATCGACTTCCCAATTTACTTGGTAATGGATAATATTCTCAAGAGAATCTCGTCTGAGTGTAGTATCGCGTATCAACCACTTCGGAAATACTTCCTTATAGTCATCGCACTACGTCCTAATAAGGCCAAAGTGGGGTAGAATGTATTCTAAAAGTCCACAGTGTCATAGGCTCCTTCGTTGAAAGTAGCATTGTTTTCACGAATACTCGATCAACAATACTAAAACTTTCAAGAGGGCCTACACTGAGCGGTGGTTTCTCAAGTTAGCTTGGTCGGGAATCAACTCCCTATAAGCCTTCTTGAATATACCACCATCCTATCACAATTGCACTCAAGTTCGGGTATAGGACCGTCTCACCACTCAAGTCACCCAACATCCAACAATCAAACAAATATATTGACAAATATACATGTTAAGCAAATATTTACAAATATAGCATACAATTAAACAAAATAGGCTAAACCCTCAAGCTCTAAGTCTCCCCAGTGAAGTCGCCATTTCTGTTGTGGTGAGAATCGTGATACTAAGCTATTGATTAACTTGAATCTTTAATTCTTAAATTCACAACCGGTCTTTAATTTATCCAAAGGAAAGGTCTAAAGAAAGAAAGAACCTTTTGCGCGATGTAACAACAACGCTAAGAGATTCGGGGATCGGGGGTTGGTTATGCATAGGGTAGGTATCACACATCCTAAACATCTGTAGTACTCTACAGGAACCTTTTGTTTGTTTGTATGTTAAGTTTGTAAATGTTTGCTAAGGTTTGGGTTGGGTAAAGGGTATAGGTTAAAACCTAAAGATAGTTTCTAAGTTTTCTAGCAAAGACGTCGCGTCCTCTGCCTACGTATCCTAACTAGGATAGAATCAGAGCAATCGTAGTTCACCTCACTAGGGTTGAAGAACGCTTGATTGCGATCAAGGTTCAAAGGGGAACAAACATAATAATGTTTGTGTAGAGTTTCACAAAACTCTCTATGTCTATGTTGTAACACTCAAAGGGGGAAGTAAGTGATCATATCCATGATCCTTACATAGAGTTAAGAACTCTATCCTAGGGTTCTAGTTGTAAACACTCCTAGTGAGGGGGAAGGTTGTAGACTTAAGGCAAAGTCTAATGGCTTGTACTAAAGTTCATAATGACTTCATAAAGTCAAAGGAGGGGGGATGAGCTATCCATGACACAAGGGTCAATGGTGAGACTTTTCCTTTGGAAGGAGAGAGGGGAGGCAACTTGGATGAGAACTAGAGAGTTCCATCACTTGGGGAATAAATACTTAACAAAGCATAAATATTAAAGCATGAGGAATATAAAAGACAATGATTATAATCAAGGATTAACCAACACATTACAATGAGCAAGTATTTTAGGTAGGATGGATGGTCACAACCAAGCATATTGTAATAAGCATGTCTTGACAAAGATGTAGATATATTTGACAAATATTGAAAGCATGATGAAGGTAACAAATAACAATTTGAAATTAAAAACTATGTCTAGATAACAATCTTACACAATTAAATAAATTAGTTTAACCTCATAATTTAGGAGGAATAAATATTCATGGTAACAACCAACAAAAGAATGAAATCTCAATATGCTAACAAACATAAACAAATACCAATAAATCTTACAAGATAAACATGGCATAAAGGGTAAATTAAATCGAGACGCAAGGTGATGATCTAAGAGTGGATCTATTAACAAGTACACGAAAGCATTGTTGAAATAAATAATCATGACATTTTAAATCACTAAACAAAACTAGACATCACAAGGAAGAGTTTGCAAAAAGAACGAGTTAAAACAGATGAAAGATGAACAAGTTACGAATATTGGAAGTTTTATTGATTTCATGATAAATAAACAAATAGACAAGCAAATAAAAAAAGAAAGGGCATGGGTGGGGTTTGAACCCACGCCTTTGTGCTCATAAGCAAAGACAAGTTACCACCAGGCCACAACGCGCGCGTGTGCAAGGAAATGAAAGGAGTGAAGAAAATAGTTCATCAATAACAATTGGAAAATAAAAAACAAAAGGGTTCGACCTCCACCCGGATCGAACCCTTGTCATGCAGGTGAAAGGCGAATTTAAGGCAAGTTGCTTACCACTGGGGTGGCTGTACATCCAAGTACAAAGCCACCCCTAAAAATACATAGGGCATTCTTTGAGGCATTTCTGGGCAAAAACCACAACCAAAAGGAAAAGGGCGTGAAGGATTGAAACCATACCAAAACTCCATGGAATTTAGTGAAACCTTAATCAATCTTGAGTATTTTTCAATGAGGAATTCAATGGTAGTGTTATTTTTGAGAAATTGAGTTTCTACCTTAAAATTCGATTGCATATGCATAGAGTTTTTTGAAATGCGTTTTGAGTGTTAAAACCCAACTCAATCAAGCTTGCACCAGTTTAAGAGTATGCACATGCCTTAAATCAAATGCTCATGGATTATGCCTCAAGGGAAAACGTCAATACTGACACGGATTAGAAAGTGACCAATCAACTGCAACTTAAAGAAGTAACATCAAGACAGCCTTGTATCCAACCAACAGTTTAAAACAACAATTCAACATTATGCTTGCCAAGATAACAGTCATTGAAATATAATGCTCACACACAAGTTGCAGCAGAAAATAGAATATGAAGTACAAGGTAAACAAAGGGCAGACGCAGCCTTGGAACAGGATGACAAATCTGTGCAAACTTGATCTCACAGTCTCACACATCAAAACATAACAATTATGGCTTCTAAGAAAAGTGCTGATTTAAGAACTCTATGTTAATATGCAAGGGTAGAAACATTGATGGTATCTAGAATCCAAGTTTTAAAAGCAGACAGTCAGGTTGGTATTTAACAATGTGCTGATGAATTTCCACTTCAAAACTTCATGACAGAATTTCAATAACATGTACTGTGCTTTTAAGCATCAAAACCAAATGTTTGACATGATTAAGAAGTGGATATCAGTTTGGTAAATCACTAAAATGCCTCAATAGTAACATGTTGTCAATCCAACTAAGACAAACTCAACATAACTCAAACATCAACAAAATAAGATTTTAATCATTTCAACAGAATTCAAAATATGAACTTAAAACCTACACTCATAGATTCTAGACCTATTTGCAATTTTATGAACATGCAGATTTGACAGGAGGACAACAAGCACAAATTAAATCAACAGGGTTTAGCATGTTGGATGAATCAAAATCAAAACAGGCTACACCATAATGCCATCATAAAATGCATCAGGTCATGACATAAATATTGATTCAGCAAACATTCATGATGGTTTCAAACAGTAGTATTTTCACAAAAATAAAACACCAGCCACTACCTGACATCACAAAGCCAACATTAGACATCAGTTAATCACAAGAGACCAAACTTGTTCACAATAAATCCTAGACAAACTAAATACAACATGATCAAAATTCAATTATCAAATCTGTCAACAATCAAGTATGCTATGCCAACAAATCCAAACCTAAAAAAAAAACAGTCATTAGACAACAAAAGTAGACCTTAACATGACAATGCCTACCACTGACTAACCATAAGCTGAATGAATCTCAAAATGAACCTCAAGGTGATTGGTATCTCATAATATACATAACTTGACAGTTCTCAACCATTCCTGCAAGAAACAATTCCATACCTCAAAAGCTTAAAACAGAACCACACAAATTTGGCAGCAAACCAACCTCTTACCAAACTGCTATGGTGGCAATTTAACAAGAATGAACACTTATTCCCCAATTCAAGTGGTCCCTTAAACAGTTCTAAAGTTATGTGCAACATTGTTTCCCAAAATAAAACAAATACCAAACCAAGTGAGCACTTAGCCAAATAAACAACAACACAAGGCATGTGGTCATCTAATTGCATAAACTGAACAGAACCCTATTTGAAACCAAAACCCCTTGATCTAAACCTCTCCCAAAACTGTTGCCAAATGGTCTGATAACAACTGATTACTGATGGTACACTTAAGCAGCATGGTTAGTCATAAACCCAGTTACCAACACATTCCAAAATATGCCCCTCATCAGACTGCATAATACTCCAAAGCAACTCCAATTGAATTACCAACAGTGCTAGCCATCATATGTCCATCAGCTCTAAGATTTCCTTTGGTGGTGAACACACATTATTACCATACTAGCACTCTTATTAAGGTCCATACCAGTTGTGTTTTTTTTTAACAAGGTTTGAGAAAAAGGTACGGCTGGTAGCAGGTCTTGCTTGATCCACAATCTAGTGCAGGTTCAATTAGGGATCCTCATCTCAATGGATTGGCAGTCAATATTGCCTGAGCTATTCATTCAAGGGTGTCCCCTTGAGCCAAAGTGAGATGAAGTAAATGATTTAATAATTCCAACTTGAAACGATACAAACAGACAGTGATATACATGGTGTTCTTGCAGTAGGTTCTACATCTAAAATTCTTTTCATTCTCTTGAACCTGCCTTAAGCCAAGAGGACTTAGATTAACAACTATCTTAGTAGGCTTCAGCTCAGATTTAGGGTACCTGCATGAGGTATGTTTGAGGACAAGAAGGGTAATGGGTTGCAATTCCTACAGGCTAGACAGGTGCCAAAGTGTTTTAGTGTTTGGTGTAAATTGCTGCCAAATGGTTAGCAGTCCATATCAGTCAGGGTATCTCAAGTTGAGTCCTCATCTCTTGAGTCTTAGAGCTAGTCAGAAATTGAAACAGTAGTGCAAATCTAAACATAAGGCTGACTAGGCTATGGTTTGAGATACAATTCATCAAAAACAAACGCACATGTAGAAACATCTAAGAACAGTACCATCTAGCCAAATAGTGAAATGTAAAGCAAGCTATACCACAAAAAAACCTTTTATGCTGTTGTATGTGAAGCAAGGTGTTGTGATGCTGAATTGTGTAAAAATGCATTTGTGGAGGACAGGTCTTAACTCAGATGCAACTAAGTTACACCAGGACCTCACACATATTGCAAACATAGTTTTAAGAGCATTTGGAACCCTAAAGCAAACACATACCAAGCCAAGCAAATTTTAGCAGTTGATACCAAAAACAAGTAACTTCCAAAGGCAATAACAGGGCAGTTTTTGAAGGGTGATGCCTTTCCATGATAATTATAGTCTATACATGCTAGGTTCATGGCAATAGATGATATTTATAACCACCAAGTAGACATGCTCAAGTAAAGTGAAAAATGACATATGCATCAAGACAGTAAACAAACAAACTCATGGCCAAAAACACCTTAATGCAATTTCATGATCTTATGATGGATGAGATGAATTTCAAATGACATACCTTTTAGCAAGCAAGTTTAAACCAACAAAAAAGCAAGAAAACCAGAGATGTTTCTTTCACTTCGCTTTTGGCCTTTGAGATTTTTCTTCAATTAAGCAACATACAACTTGTGAGCTAGTTAGAGAGATATACTTTTCCAATGACCTCCAACACCTTAGACAGTTGAGAAATGGTATATTTGAGGGGTTAGAATGGTTAAAATGGCAAGAATCCACATAGAATGAGTTTTA
Organism: Lathyrus sativus; assembly: GCA_963859935.3. Lineage (NCBI taxonomy): Eukaryota > Viridiplantae > Streptophyta > Magnoliopsida > Fabales > Fabaceae > Lathyrus > Lathyrus sativus. The sequence goes on from OZ012735.1 coordinate 263,407,787, forward strand.
GCCATTTTAGTGATTTTGGTCAAAGTATGGTGGAATGAGAGTTGACTTTTGGATTGGTGGCTTTTCTGAGAAATGTAACAATGGGAACACCTTCAAATGGCCATTTTAAAGTTGTATGGATGATCTTTGAAGTGTTTTTGGTTTTAGACAAAGGGTTGGCATGAAAAGTGAAAAAGTGACTAATTTGGTGCTTTTTTGTGATTTTTCTTCTCTTACAAGCAAGAAGGGAAAGAAGGAGAACTATATGCTTAGGATGCTTGGGATAGTTCTGGTGTGTTTTGCAAATGAGGGTGAGGCCTCTATTTATAGGAGAAAGAAGGGTGAGGGCAGCTTGGTAACTTTCATTTTTGGAGGGAGTTTCATGAAGTTTTCTTCCAAATCTTGCCAAGATCTTCTTCCATCAGCTCCATGGCTCAAGGAAGATCAGAAAACTCAAGTGAATATTGACATGAAATGACTGAGATAAGCCTAGAGCACAGAACAAGTCAGCTACCACAGTTGGAAATGAAAAAGTTTCTCTCCCATCCTTCCACACTTGAATATTTTAATCCAAAACTTGCAACTTGCATCTCTCTCTCCTAAACCTCTCTTTTTCTGTCATTTCCTTCCTCTACACATCTGAATGTCATAATGTATCATGATCCAAGGGTGGAGAGTAGTTGGAGATGAAAAATTCTGATTTTGAGAAGTTGGACCAAGTGGATTTCAAGTGTGACAGGCCCAAATTCAAGGCATCATAACTTCCTGCTCACAAATCCTTTTGAGAAGTTCTTGCACTTTTTAGAAAGCCCTTGTGTAGCTCTACAACTTTCATGTTTTAGGAATTTCCAAATTCTTGATGGAACTAGGTTGAAAAACCCCTTAAAGTTAGCAAAAAACAAGTTTTGATGCAGCCAGATTTTGAAAAATCCACTAAGTGTTTTGTACTAAAAAATGATTTTGATGATAACTCCAATTCCATGCATTTTCTGAGAGTGGACTAGTATAGGACTTTTGTAGGACTTGTTAAGAGCTTTCCGATGAGATTTGAACCACCTCGTTCGGGTGTGCGGTTAGGGAGTTAGGGTTTAGCCCCTTTCGAAACCCTAATTTCCCGATTTTTCGATTACTCTCACGTCTTTGATCCGATGATCATGAAAATTGATATGTGGGTCCCTCATGACATAAGGAACAACTTTGCTTCACCACTTGAAGTCCAATTCCTAAAACTTGAGGGGGTTGACTTTTCGGTCAACCGTACGATCGATCGACGATTACCGAACTGTCTGTTCATGTTTCGGAGCTTCCAAGACTTTGAAACTCTTTGAGGGGACTTCACTAAGCCATATGAACTTTTTAAACCATACTTTTATCCTTGAATTATTTCCAAAATCTAAAGTCAAACTACAGTTGACTTTTCCTAATCGAAAACCCTAATTGGGTGCCTTGAACAGCACTGCACCCCATCTGTGGGTGATTACTTCAAATTGAACTCACACATGGCCCAATATGGTACTCTTGATCTTATTTCATAAATGATTCATCCCAAAACATTGTTTGCTCAATCCTCAAACCTTCGATTTTATCCGTGCGGGGCCTCGTTTCATCTGTGTCTTGACAAAACACCCTTCGAAACTTGTTAAGGTTAGATAAATAAATGCATATGATATGAAGAGGATATAATGGGTCAAAATTTGGGGTGCAACAATATGATGAAAATAGGACATGAAAGGCTAATGGTGAAAATCTTTGGCTCTTGATATCTGAAAATTCTCGAAGAGATTAAACCTGATACCTGCTGATTTGATTTACAGAAAATCCTGATCCCATGCAAAGTATGATCAGGAATTACAATCTAATGATGATGCAGATGAGGGCAAAGCAAAAGCTAGTTAGGGTTATAAAAAGGGAGGGCAAATTTTGGGGTGCAACAAAAGGGATCAAAATTATAGGTTTTTCCATGCTATTCTCAAAGCTAGAGCAAGGAGGAATTTCATAAGTTCTGTTATGGTGGATGAGGTTGTTATTGAGGAGGTACCTTTGATCAAATCTTATGTGAAAAATTATTTTGAAGCTAGATTTATTCAAGATTCTAACAAGAGGCCAATATTAAGGGTGGATGGGATTAAGAGGATTTTACCTGAGAAAAGTGATATGTTAGAAGAATTATTCAGTGCAGAAGAAATCAGGGAGGTAGTTTTTGACTGTGATGGCGATAGGAGCCCTGGCCCTGATGGGTTCAATATGGAATTTTTTTCAGAAAACATGGGATATTATTGGGACTAAGGTTATTCTATGTGTACACGAATTTTATCATGTTGCAAAACTTTTTCTTCATCATTCCTGGCACTCATTCCCAAGATGGACAACCCTCAAAACTTAGATGATTATAGACCTATCTACCTCATAGGATGTATTTATAAGGTGATCACTAAGTTGCTAGCTTCCAGGATCAAGAAATTGATTGGTAGACTAATCTCAAGCTCCCAAACAACATTTACTCAAGGAAGACATCTGGTTGGTGGAGTTGTAGTTCTAAATGAAATAGTGGATATGGCTAGAAGGAAGAAAAGGAGTTAAATTGATGTCGTGGATTGAAGGCGGCGTTTTAAACAATTTTTTGTCGGTTATGGTAAGTGGGAGTCCTATTAAAGAATTTAAGGTGTCGAAAGGGCTTCGTTAAGGAGATCCTCTTTCTCTTTTCCTTTTCACAATTGTGGTGGAAGGCTTAGCAATACTAGTAAAGAGGGTTATGGAAGGGAGGATTCTTAAAGGTTTTGAGGTTAAGGATAGTTGTGCTTATAATGTGCTTCAGTATGCAGATGATATTGTTTTGATTTGTGATGGGAGTTGGGAAAATTTATATGCAGTGAAAGTTGTTCTTAAAGGTTTTGAATTGCTGTCAGGATTGGAAATAAACACAGTAAAGAGCAGCATTCTAGGTGTGGGTGTGGATGACTATTTCTTGAGAGGAGCGGCTCACTTTTTAGCTTGTAGAGTTGGAAAGCTTCCTTTTACGTATCTAGGACTTAATGTTGGTGGCAATCATAGGATAAGGAAGTTATGGAAAATATTAATTGATTCCTTTAAGGAAAAGTTGTCTCCTTGGAAAGCTAGAATGTTGTCCATTGGGGGTCGTGTGACTGTGATAAATTCGATATTAACCAATATTCTGATACACTATTTTTCTTTTTTCAGGGCTCCCAGAATTATTTTGAATGAGTTGATTTCGATTCAACTAAATTTCCCGTGGTTTGGAGCCAAGTCTACAAAAGGAATATCATGGGTGAGTTGGTCTGTGTAATACCCCAAATTTTGCCTTAAGATTAGTCGAATCATCTCGCATTCTGTTGTATTTTTGCATTTAACCAGTCACTAATAAGTTCGTGTAGTTGGTTGATTTTTGCATGAAAATATCATGTGGCGCGCTCTTTGGTTCATGAAGGGTAAATTGGAATAACTAGGAATTAATAGGAAAAAAAAGAGTTTTTCATTTCAATTTTCATTTCCTATTTTAAATTAATTTCATCAATCATGTGTCATTTTTTCATTCATCATATTCACTTTGTAAATTAATTTCATTGCATTTTTAAAATCAATCATATATCATTTTTTTAAATTAATCCCATTTTTAAATCAATCATTGTTTCATTGTTTAAAGGAAAATCAATTTCATTTCTATTTCATTATTAATTTTAGTCTCATTTCATTTTTAAATAATTTCATTTCATTTCTATTTTTCATTTTAAATTAATTTTATTTTTCTTTAATATTATTTTCATTATATACATTTTTATGCTAAGTTTTAATTTTTATTATTATTTGCATATCAAAAAAATAAAAAATTAATAATAATGTTTTAAGAAAAATAAAGGATTTTTATTAGAAATAATAAAAAAAATTTACAAAAATAATAATAAATAAATAGAGTTATTAATTTCAATTTAATTTTAATTTTATTTTAATTATTTAAAATTTTGTAATTATAACTAATATTAATTTAAGTTGGGCTTTAAAATGGGCATTAGGTTAGAGTTAACCCTAATTTGTTACCTATATAAACATAAGTGAGGGGAGAAAACTTCATTAACATCAGAAAATCAAGAACAGGTCATCAGAAGAAGAAGAAGAGAGTTTGGAGAAAAACTCAGAAGATCCACCAACAAGGATCATCCAACGGCGGTCGTGGACCCTTTGGAGCCTCACTACCACCGGCGGACAACAACCCAGAAAAACTTAAAAGTTTTTAATAAATTGCTAACCTTTTAAAACATAAAAATTAAAATTAATTTTCCTTTAATCCTAAATTTTTCTTTCTTAAAACTAAATTTCTCACCTAAAAAAATTTCTAAAATTCCTAACCTTTCCCGTTTAATTTTAATCTAACTTTCATTGTTTCTCTTTTTTTGTCCTTGGTTACTAATTTCATATTTTATCGTATTTTCATTTTTTTCGGTTGTAATTATGTGAGGCATCGTCGCAATTTATTATTCTTGCGTATTGTTTTTCATGGATGTAATTTATGCGAGGCCATGATCGCAGTTATTTTATTTTTTCGCATTTTTTTGGGACTTGTAATTTACGCGAGTGATCGTCGCGACACTTTCTTTACCGCTTTCTTTACTTTCTGCATTTTAATTCTGCCGTATAGTAATTTGTCGTATTTTGCATGTTCTTACCGTTAATTTCCTCCTTCCGAAGGAATTAGGTCTAGCTGTTTGACCGCCGAGTCAATAACCCTAACTCTTTGACTATTTCAAACCCTATTTAGCCTAAGGTTCCCGCCGTGGACGAAAATATCATTTACCCTAGCTTTTAGGTTAAAGAGTCGTCGTACTCTGTTTTATGGTTTCCCGCCGTGGAATCCCAAATTTCAACCCTAATTTTAATTCAACTTTTCAACATAGAAATAAGAGTTTCAAAACTCCACGTAAGCGTGTCCTTAAGATACGTCTACTTCCCTATTGAAACCTTGACCACAGTCAAAAAGTTTCTAACCTCCCTTGCAAGGGGAACTACGATTACTCTGATTCCATTCCCTATCCAGGATTCGTAGGCACAAGATGCGACGTCTTGCCGAGTAAACTTAGGACTAACCCTTAGGTCTTTTAGGTCACTTTATCCCTTAGCTCAATATATATTAAAATAGATAATAAAATAAAAAGCATACAATAAATAAAAGGTTCCTGTAGAGTACTACAGAGGTTTAGGGTGCTAGTACCTTCCCTAAGCTTAACCAACCCCTTACCTAGGTCTCTCCCCACATTGTGTTTACGATGCAAAATTAGGTTTTCCCTCTTTTGACCTTTTCCTTCGGATAAATCAAAGAGCGGTTGTGAATTGAATTGTGATTCAAACTAATTAATAGTTTGGTATCCTATTTCCACCGTAGCAGAAAATGGCAACTTCACTAGGGACCGCCATAACTTTTAAGGGTTACCCCTATTTTCTTATTGTATGATATTTTTCATTATTTATTCTCTTGTATATATTATTATTGTGCCTTGCTTGGGGGGTACCCTGTTATTGTGAGATAAGTCTTAACCCGGACTTGAGTGACCTTATTATAGGAAGGTGAGATATTCGACAAGGCTTGCCGGGAGTGAGTCCCGACCAAGTTAACTCGAGAATCACCACTCAGTTGAGACCCTTTCGAAAATGGTTCAGTTGAACGAGTTAGTTGTGAAAACTTTTACTATTATCGGTTGGAGTCTGTGATACTGGGAACCATAGCACCTTAACACCACCTTGGCCTTACATAGGACGTAATGCGGGAATTATGTGGGAGTAGTCCTACAATGGTTGCTACGTGATGCTACACTCAAAAGAGGTTCTCTTGAGAATATTATTGACCCCTAAGTCAGTCGGAAAGTTGATAATATCGAAAGGAAGGGCTGATGACTTTGGGCACTTCTTTAGAACCTTGTCCGGCAGGTACAATTAACCTTAGTACATACCTTATTGGGATGGATAGACCCTAACTCCTTGCATATACCTTTAACCTAAGACTTTGTATATATGCATTGCATCCATAAGATATCACATTGCATGACATGTCATGGAATTCAAATTTTATTTATGAATATTGCAGGATACCATGGACTACAAAAAAAAACTTTGAGATATTCTTTTAAAGGACTTAAGTTAGATGACCTAAGGAAGCTAGGAGCTTTGGTTCAAGATCAACAAAGGATCCAGAAACACGTATGGAAGGCCGTTATTTTTGTTGAAACCTCAAGTAGACGAAGGTTTCCTTTCGACTTTGTTACAGTTCTAGGATCCAGATTATCTTTTCCTTACATCACTCGAGTACCAGCTCTTGCCTAATGTGGGTTTGTGTTACAGAAAATCTGATGATTTCAAATTAGTTGGATTCTGTGATGCTGACTAAGCTGGAGACAGAGTGGAAAGAAAAAGTACTTCTGGAAGTTGTCAATTTCTAGGAAGAAATCTAATCTCCTGGTACAGCAAGAAGCAACCCACAATTGCACTTTCAACCACAGAAGCTGAATACATTGCTGCTGCTGGATGTAGCACGCATATGCTCTGGATGAAAAGTCAACTAGAAGATTATCAAATTTTTGAAAGTAACATTTCTATCTTTTGTGATAATACTTCTGCTATATATTTGTCCAAGAATCCCATTTTACACTCTAAGGCAAAACATATAGAAATTAAGCATCATTTCATCAGAGACTATGTTCAGAAGGGAATCATAAAGTTAGCCTTTGTTGATACAGATCATCAATGGGCAGATATTTTTACAAAACCCCTTGTTGAAGATAGATTCAAATTTATTCTGAAAAATATTGGTATGGATTTTTGTCCAGAATGATATTCATCAGAAGCAAATTTTTACAGATGCAAAAATGCTTAATGCTCTGAAGTATTTCTTTTGATTGCTTATTTTATTCTGATCAATATTTCTTTTGTAAAACTCTGAACTAACAATCTTTAGAAGATCTGGACGTTGACTAACGTTTCATTTCTAAGAGAATTCAGAACACATGCAAGCAAACACGTGTCACACCAAATCTGAAGAGGTGGCGTGTACATAACTGAAGAGACGTTTGAGGTGAAGTTTGAATAGTGAAAATCTTGATTTTCCCCCCAAATTGTCAGAAGCAATTAATGTTTTGAAATGATTATTATTCTCTTCATTTAATGCTTGTTAAAACGTGCATATTTCTGACTGTTGATTTGCCTAAGTGTTTTAGTATAAATACTTGGCTTGTATTCACTTTCACACTTTTCACTCTCTCTGAATTTATATGCGTTTTCATCTCCTCTTTTCTCTGCATAAAAACCCTAAACCTAAGTGTGTGACAAAGCATTCTTCAATAGAAACTTCATCATCAACAGCTGCTCAATTTCAATCCTCTATGGCTGCTGTAACTTCAGAAAACATGGGTGTTGCTCCCTATTCTCCTCCCAAAAGAACTCTTCTAACCCCTGTTAAACAATTGGAAGTTCTATGTGAATCTATGGTTGAGTTTGATTCTCTGGCAGAAAATGGGTTTGAGTTTCGTTCCATCATTGGAGCTCAAGGATGGGTTAAGTATTTTGATAGGCTCTTTGGACCAGTTTACCCTCTCCTTGTGAAAGAATTTTGGATCCATGCATCAGTTTACCCCAAGTTCATCTTATCTTCTGTGCTGGGAAAAGAAATTATTATCACAGAAGATCTAATAAGAAAACTAATTGGATATGAAGAAACATATGGTGTTTCTCACCTGCCAGCTGGGCGTGTGGACATGGATGAGGTTTATGAAGAAGTAATGACTACTGGTCAAGCTTCTAACAAATTCAAGGATCTGAAGCCTGACTACAAGATCTGGGCCAAGATCTTTATGGGATGCATCCACCACAGGAAGTCAACTAACTCTCCAGATTATGTCAATAATGAACAGCTCTATTTCATGTATTGCCTTAGTCAGAGCACAAAGGTAGATCTTCCATACATTCTTTTTACGCATCTGTGGAACCATATCAATGCATCTAGAGAATATGTGAAAGAGAAAGGATAGAAGATCAAAACTTGGATCCCCTTTGGAAGGTTGATCTCAGATCTTCTTATTGAGAATGGTTTGGTAACTGCTCTATACGCTGCTGGTGTCACAGAGGAATTAGAATCTATAATGGGAAAACCTCTGAATGCTAAAAGTCTTCAGAGACTCAAAATTGTTGATGAACTCACAACAGCCCCTAAGAAGCTGAATATGTCTGAATTGAATAAAAGGATTCCTGTAGATGACTTTCCCTTATTCTTTGCTGAAGAGCCCAGACATATAGTTGTGATGTACATTGATCAATGCAAGAAGGATGGAAAACCTGTTCCTGCTAATGTCATTCAGCTAGCTAGACAACCACTGCCAGATGTAGCAGAAGAAGAAGCTCAACTTCAGAAGAAAAGGACTCAGCCAGTAGCATCATCTGAACCTGTTCAGAAGAAAGTAAAGACTGCTGAGAAGCCAAAGAAGCTCTTGAAGAGAAAAGAATCTAAAGACGTTGCTTCTGTACCAACCAAAAGGATCAAAATAAAAGGTACTAAATCTTCTGTCTCTTCTGCAAAGATTATTATAAATGATTCTAATCTTAAGTCTGTACCAAAACCACCTTCAACACAAACCACTTCTGTTACTGCTCCTAGTTCTAAATCACCACAAAAACAAACATCTGTTCCACCTCAAACAACAACACAAACAATTCCAACACCAACAGTTTATGTACCAAAACCTTCACAACCTAAAATTCATGTCAAACATTTTGTTCCACAAACAAAATCCTCTCAGAAACAACCATCAGAACAACAACCTACAAAATCATCTGAACAACTAGAAAAACAAAAAAAATCTCAACAAGAAAGAGCATCTGATAATCCACCATCAAACAATCCACCTTCTGAACCCATTGCACCTGTTACCTATGAACCTACAAAAGTAACTTCTGCTCTAGTTTCATCAGAACCAATAACTATTCCTTATGATTCACCTATCTCAGAACACTCATCAAAACCATCTGAAATTCCTTCAGAACAAACCAATACTTCTGAACCTCACACAGAAGTTCTTGATGTCACACCCTTAAAAACGGTGTTTCAAGTTTCTTCTACTTCCTGCACACCAACCACATCTTCTAACTCCTCAGAATCAGAACTTCACCCAGATTTTCTAATCTCCCCTTCTCAAAAATACTCTGAGGTAAACCAATTTGAGCCTTCTATACCTTCACAAACTCCCATTCCAAATCCTATTCCCACATCTGCACCATCATCTGAGATCTTAATCCCCAATTCTAATCCAAGATCTTCCATATCTTGTGCCTAAGTGTCCTCTCTGTTTCATAATTTGACCTATGGTTTCAAACTAAAACACTTTTATGACAGAGTTGAACCATCTGACCCCATCAACCCTCTGAAACCCAAACTCACAGTGGCTCTTCCATCTGTGCTTGTTTCATATATTCAATCAATGTCAAAGGCAGGTTCTTTAGCAACCATATCATGTTTTGCAAAATCTGGTAAAGCTGTTGTTTCAGCTCTGCCAATTGCATCTGATAACACTGTTGCATCTGATACAACTAGTGGTTCTGAGAAACCTCCAAAATCTGCCTTCAAACCTTACTCAAACAAACCCTTTACTGTAGTCTCTCATCCCACTAAAGTAAAACCAAATCTGTTAAATGCTTTAAACAGATCCCACCCTCAAAAATCTGAAATTCCTTTCATTCCATACTATCCCCCTCCTATGATTTCCATCCAAAAATCACTTTTTCCACCAACTCCCCAACCTAAACCTGTAACTCTGGAAACATTGTTACGACCAAAGCCCAGACTTAATATTGATCATTTATTTCAAACATTTTTGCAAGAAATACAGATGTATTTAGGTACTGTTCAGAAGAAATGCTCAGCAACAATGGATGCCAAAGAATCTGACATCATCTGGAATGGATTCATTAACAGATTCAACTCTGTAGCTTCTAATCTGAAGAACGTCTGTTCTGATGATGCAAAGCTCAGATTTGCTGAGGCTGCAAGGACTTTGTTCTGGATTGTCAACAAATCTGAACCTCTGCTTCTTTTAGATGCTCCTCCACCATCAACAGAATCTACTGAAATTGCATCTGAAGCTAATCACTTGGCTATGACTCTGGTAGATCCTTCTTCTACTTCAAATGCTCCAGACTCTACAAAATCCATGGAAATTGACTTTGTTCAGGCTACAGAACCTAATCCTACTTCTTCATCTGAGATAAAGAAAGAACATCCAGATTTTGAAGACAAGATTGCTGCTCTGGAAGCTGGACAGTCAGAGATAAAATCCTGGATGGCTAAGCAGGATAAGAAGTCTGAGGATATGACAGAATGGATGTCAAAGCAAGATGAAAAGAATGAAACTATGGCTAAGTGGATGTCCAAGCAAGAGCAATCATCCTCTGAGATTACAGATCTATTGAAGATGCTTTTGTCTAAACACTCTTAGATTTTTTTTCATTCTAATGTTTCTGCATCTGTTGCTTGCATTTGTACTCTATTTGATATATCTTCTGATGTTTTCCTGTGTACTCTTGATCTGATCAAATGAATGAATCAAAGTTTTCTCCATTGAATTATCTAGTTTACTGTTTCCTTTTACTTGTCCTTTTAATCGTTTTTTTTTTACTTTTTGCTTATGACAAAAAAGGGGGAGAAAATATAGATCTGAACTGTTTAATATAACTTCATCAGAATGAAACTTCAGACATATTTATTCTATCTAACATTTAATCTGACTATTTCAGAACTTTTGATAAGTACTTCTATAAAAGAAACTCTGAGTCTCTCAGATCATTTGTCTATTATCAAACTCTAAATCTTAAATCTGCAAGTTATTCTGATCCTCAAATGGTATAAGAACAAATAAGATCTAACTCTGAAGTTTACTCAAGACAAAAGGGAAGTTTCTATTCCTTACTTGTATTTAACTCAGGGGGAGATTCATCATCTCAGGGGGAGTTATAATTCTAATTTTTTTTCCAATTAAACAAAATTTCTATTGCTTTTTGTCATCATCAAAAAGGGGGAGATTGTTAGACCACAGATTGGTTCTTAATAATATCTCTTTATTTTGATGATAACTGTTAGGAAATTTTGTATTTAAGAATTATATACTCTAAAATTTGCTTGAGAGTTTTACTGCAGATTGTAATGAAATTAACACTCCAGAAGCAAATCTGAATTATATACAAGAAGTTATCTTAACTCTAAAGTGCCAGATGCACTCATTAGAAGATTCTGACTGCTGCTTACAGAAGTTCCTGAGCGTAGCCTCCAGAAGGATCTGAAGCAAGAAGCTCCAGAAGACTCTGAAGCAGAAGCTCCAGAAGAATCTGAAGCAAGCAGATGCATCTGAAGCAAAGAAGAATATTGCATGAAGAGCCTCTCAAAGCATAGTTTCTACAGAAGTTTCTGAAAGTACTAAAGCTGCCAGTACTGAAGTTCTGTGTCAAACATGCTCTGATGATCAACACGCTGAAAGCACACATGCTGCAGAAGACTCTGATACAGCAAGGTTCTAAACATCATTAGAAGACTCTGACTCAATCAGATTCTGATGAACTTGCTGAAAACTGAAGAAGAATTATTCAAAGATTATATCCGTTGGAGTAAGTCAAACGTCTCTTTCCTCATTTGTGCTAGACACAAGATCACAGACAAAAAGGATTTTTCTGTGCCTTCTACTTCTAGGAAAGGTCACTTGATGTAAAGACAAAAAGGCTCAGACCTTTTTGAGACACTCTTTTCAACGCTCAGCTCTCCTTGGATCAGCTGCCTATAAAAGGAAGACTCCACCAAATTCTTCAGTTAGACATCTTGCTGAAAAGAAATCATAACATTCAAAGCTCTCATTCTTTCATATTCTTCTAAGAATTATTTGTACTTAAACTTAAGAGAAAAATCACTGTTGTGATAAAAGCTTTTTAGAAGCATTCATACTCTTGTATTTAATTTACATTGTTTGTAAAGGTTTTCCTTAAGAGGATTCGGTTAGAATCAGTAGCTCTTGAGAAGACTAAGAACAGTTGTTCTTAGGTGTTACTATTGTAATCTGTTTGATTAAATAGTGGATTAAGTCCTTGTTGAGAAAGGCAAATCACTCTAGGAAGGGTGGACTGGAGTAGTTGAGTTCAACGAACCAGGATAAAAATAATTGTGTTTTTATTTCTAAGTTTTAATCTTTCATACTTATTCAACCCCCCTTCTAAGTATTATCTCACCTTCAGACCATTGCTAAAGCCATATGCTCGAAGTTATCAGACATCAAGGACACTAATCACCAACAATTGTGAAGACTTTTCCAATGTACCCTTGCTTGGTTTTGATGAAGGATTTATTTTCCTCTAACTCTCGATTTACCTTTTGAAGATAGGCTCATCCTCAAAAAGGCCTAGCCCGAAGAGCAGAGCAAGGGGCATAACAGGAAGCTTCCTTAGGGTCATTAATAGCTTTTATTTAGCTATTATGCCAAGAATTTTCTAAGAATGTTATTTGTAATCCGTTTTCAAAGTAATAAATAAAGTTTTGGTATTCTGCGATATTCGTAAATATTTGAATTCCATGAAATCATTTCATTCGCATTTCACATTTTTTGCATCATATTTTTGCATCACATGTGTCTCTCGGTGTCTTATCCTTGGTTCTCTCGCCTTCCAGTTTCGTCACCCTGGGTCCTCCGCATCAGTACAATACTAGAGCCCAAGCTCGAAAAAGGATGGAAGAACAAGCTCAAGAGATCGACCGTGTCAGCCATGAACTCAAAGATCTTCGAGGAAGCGTGGGGAAGATTATGGAGATGCTACAAGCTCTTAATGCAAAGTTGGATTCTCAGCCCACTGTTGTTTCTGAGATCACCCATACTGTTGTGGATCCTCAACCAGCCGTTACTGTTGCGAATGTACCTCCTCATGGTTTTCAATCCAGTTTGGTGCGTCCTACCATCGCTCAACCAATTCGACGAGTTACTCCTTCGAAGTGCAAAACTCCGAGCGTTGACCACCATAAAGGACCTACACGTCCGAGAAATCGCTCAATGGCTCCTCACCAACCTTGGCAACATCAGCAGAATTATGTTCAAGGTTATCCAGTTCAGTATGCTCCACAACCCTATGTAGCTATTGTTGCACCTCCTTTCAGTCTGCAATTTCTTACATATCAGCCCGTGCCACCGGCTCCAGCCTATCAGCATCCGGCTTATCAATAACCTCCTATTTATTAGTCTGCACAAATTCCTATCAACTGTCAGCGAGCGCCCAATGCTTCTGCCAATCAACCGTCAAATGAGCAAGCACCTCGTCAGAATGGTCCGAGTAAGAGACAGTATAAGCCTTGTCCTCCGATTCCGATAAATTTTACTAAGTTGTACCCTTTCTTAGTGCAACAAGGTTTGATTACCACTAGAGTTGTGGGTCCGCCTCCCAATCCTTTTCCTGCCCACTACAACACCGCCGCTCATTGTTTATTTCATGAGGGTGCGCCTGGTCACGATTTGGAAGGTTGTTATGCGCTCAATAACATTGTCAGAGATTTGTTGGAACAAAAGATATTGTCTTTCGATGATCCGTCGCCAAAGATCAAGACTCCTCTCAAGGTTTTCAACATATCTCAGCCAGTTACTTCTCCTGTGAATCTGCCAAAGCCGGTATTTATTTAGATGCTCAGAAGAAAGATTTTATAAATCATCATAAAGCCAGGACTATATTATTGAATGCAATTTCACATACTGAGTATGAAAAAATTACAAACAGGGAAACTGCTTTTGATATGTTTGAATCCCTAAAAATGACTCATGAGGGAAATTCTCAAGTTAAGGAGACAAAAGCTCTGGCTCTGATCCAGAAGTATGAGACCTTCAAGATGGAAGACTCTGAATCTGTTGAAGCCATGTTCTCCAGATTTCAGATTCTCACAGCTGGGCTAAAGGTTCTGGACAAGGGATACTCTACATCTGATCACGTAAAGAAAATCATCAGAAGTCTGCCTACCAGATGGAGACCAATGGTGACTGCCTTAAAGATGGCTAAAGATCTGAACAAAATCTCTCTAGAAGAACTCATCAGCTCACTGAAGAGCCATGAAATTGAGCTTGAGGAAGATGAACCTCAGAAGAAAGAAAAAGGTAAATCTGTTGCCTTAAAATCTAACAAATTTGCTAAAGCTTTGCAGGTTATTGAAGAAAGCTCTGAAGAATCTTCTTCTGAAGAAGAAGATGAATTATCCATGCTGTCCAGAAGGATCAACAAACTCTGGAAGCACAAGGGAAAGAAATTCAACAACTTCAGAAGATCTGATAACAGAAAGGAATCTTCTGGGCACAGAAGATCTGACAAGAAAGAAGTTGTGTGCTATGAGTGCAAAGAACCTGGGCATTACAAGAATGATTGCCCAAAACTTCAAAAAGAAAAACCCAAGAAGAAGTTTAACAAAAGGAAGAAGGTTCTGATGGCAACATGGGATGACTCAGATGAATCTGAATCATCTTCTGAATCAGAAGAAGAATATGCTAATGTTGCACTGATGGCAAGCACAGAAGATCAAGAGGAAGGAACCTCAGGATATGAATCAGAATCTGAATCTGATGATGATGCTGAAGAGGTAATGGCTAAACTTACTAAAGAAGAACTGATAAAGATTTTATCAGAAGTTCTGAAAAGTTACAACAATATCAAACTCAAATACAAGAAGCTGAAAAGCAATCTTGAATCTGAGATTGATCTTCTCAAGACAGAACTTGTTGAGCAAAAAGAAATTAATCTGAAAATCAAAAATGACTGTGAAACAACTCAACAAGAATCTGAATCTGAAACTAAGTCATGTGAAAGCATTTTAGAAAAATATGACTCTAGTTTTCAGAAATTCCTTACTAAGAGCATAGACAGAAGCAAAATGGCTTCTATGATCTATGGTGTTAGTGGAAACAACAGAAGAGGTATTGGATATGAATCTTCATCTAGAAGTAATCCAAAATCTGTTGACAAACTTTTCATCAAGAAGACACCTCTGTACTCTCAATTTAAGTTTGGTCACTTAAATGACATTAAACACACAAGCTCTGAGAAGAATACTTATGTGTTTAAACCCAAGGTTAGTCAGAATAAATATTATGTTGAAAAACAGAAGTTTAGACAAACCTCCAGAACCACTAACCCTAAAGGACCCAAGAAGATCTGGGTACCTAAAAGTAAAATAATCCCTGTTGCATATGTTCTTAGCAGCAAGGTCAGGACACCAATCATGGTACCTGGACTCTGGATGCTCACGACACATGACAGGAGAAAATTCTATGTTCCAAAGCCTGGAACTTAGATATGGAGGTGATGTGAAGTTTGGAGGGAACCAGAAGGGCAAGATCATTGGATCTGGCACTATTGGAAATGGTAAACTTCCCTCTATTACTACTGTTTTACTTGTTGAAGGGTTAAAGCATAACTTATTGTCCATAAGTCAATTAAGTGACAATGGTTATGATATTACCTTTA
Source organism: Lathyrus sativus (assembly GCA_963859935.3). Classification (NCBI taxonomy): domain Eukaryota; kingdom Viridiplantae; phylum Streptophyta; class Magnoliopsida; order Fabales; family Fabaceae; genus Lathyrus; species Lathyrus sativus. The sequence goes on from OZ012735.1 coordinate 263,423,282, forward strand.
ATCAAAAATGTTGTAAAGCTATTAGTCAAAAGGATGGCTCTATCCTATTTAGTGGTAAGAGGAAAAACAACATTTATAAAATAAACCTTTCAGAACTTAAAGTTCAAAATGTTAAATGCCTCTTGTCTGTTAATGAAGAGCAATGGGTCTAGCACAGAAGATTGGGCCATATTAATATGAGACGTATATCTCAAATTAATAAACTTAATCTTGTCAAAGGACTCCCTAATCTGAAGTTCACTTCAGATGCTCTTTGTGAAGCATGCCAAAAAGGGAAGTTTTCAAAAACATCTTTTAAATCAAAAAATGTTGTTTCTACTTCCAAACCACTAGAACTACTTCATATTGATCTGTTTGGACCGGTGAAAACTGCATCCATCAGAGGAAAGAAGTATGGATTAGTCATTGTTGATGACTATAGTAGATGGACATGGGTAAAGTTCTTAAAACACAAGGATGAGTCACATTCTGTGTTCTTTGACTTCTGCAAGCAAGTCCAGAATGAAAAGGATTTCAAAATTATAAAAGTCAGAAGTGATCATGGTGGTGAATTTGAAAATAAATATTTTGAAAAATACTTTTCTGAAAATGGCATTGCTCATGATTTTTCTTGTCCTAGAACTCCACAACAAAATGGGGTTGTAGAAAGGAAAAACAGAACTCTGCAAGAAATGGCCAGAACCATGATCAATGAGACAAATCTGGCAAAACACTTTTGGGCAGAAGCAATCAACACAGCCTGTTACATTCAGAACAGAGTGTCTGTAAGACCTCTTCTGAAGAAGACTCCTTATGAACTGTGGAAGAACAAAAAGCCCAACACTTCATATTTTCATCCTTTTGGATGTATTTGCTATATGTTAAACACTAAGGAAAATCTGAACAAGTTTGATTCCAAAGCACAGAAGTGTTTCATGCTTGGATATTCTGAACGCTCCAAAGGCTACAGAGTATACAACACTGAGACACAGATTGTGGAAGAATCGATTCATGTCAGATTTGATGATAAGCTTGGCTCTGAAAAGCCAAAGCAGTCTGATAACTCTGCAGATAGGGAAGTAGTCTTCATTGACTCTGAAGTTCCATAAGCAGACAAAATTCAAGTGAAGGAACCAGAAGCAACGCCAGATGCTATTCCTTTAACCTCTCAGATGAATAATCTAAACATTTCTGAAGAGTCAACCATTAGAGGATCATCATCCAAAATTAAAGCTTCTCATCCAGAGAATGTCATTATTGGAAAGAAGGATGATCCCATTAGAACAAGATCCTTTCTAAGATCATCTGAAGCATCACTTTTTGGACTAGTGTCAGAAATTGAACCATCTTCTGTAGATGAAGTTCTGCAAGACAATGATTGGATTATTGCCATGCAATAAGAGCTAAATCAATTCAGCAGAAATGATGTATGGGATCTAGTTCAAAGACCTCAAGGATTCAATATAATTAGTACAAAATGGGTCTTCAAAAATAAGCTAAATGAGAAAGGAGAAGTTGAAAGGAATAAGGCAAGGCTGGTTGCTCAAGGGTATAGTCAGCAAGAAGGTATTGATTACACTGAGACATATGCTCCAGTGGCAAGGTTAGAATCTATACGTCTTCTTATTTCATTTGCTGCACAAAATAACATCACTCTGTATCAGATGGATGTTAAGAGTGTCTTTCTTAATGGTATTATAGAAGAAGAAGTTTATGTCCACCAACCTCCTGGTTTTGAAAATGAAAAATTTCCAGATCATGTTTTCAAATTAAAGAAATCTCTATATGGTTTAAAACAAGCTCCCAGAGCTTGGTATGAGAGATTAAGTAATTTTCTTCTAGAGAAGAATTTCATCAGAGGCAAAGTGGATACAACACTCTTTTGTAAATCAATTAAGAAAGATCTTCTAATTTGCCAAATTTATGTAGATGATATCATTTTTGGATCAACAAATATTATACTTGGAAAGGAGTTTGCTACATGTATGCAGGCAGAATTTGAAATGAGCATGATGGGAGAACTCAGATTCTTTCTAGGAATCCAAATTAATCAAACTCCAGAATGCACCTACATACATCAGACAAAATATGTTAAAGAACTTCTGAAGAAATTTAACATGTCTGACAGCAAGCTGGCAAAGACTCCAATGCATCCTACTAGCTCACTTGGCAAGGAAGAGGTAAGTAAGAAAGTAGACCAGAAGCTCTACAGAGGTATGATTGGCTCACTTCTTTACCTTACTGCTTCTAGACCTGACATATTGTTCAGTGTTTGCCTGTGTGCCAGATTCCAATCAGATCCTAGAGAATCACACTTGACAGCTGTCAAGAGGATTCTAAGGTATCTGAAAGGTACTTCTAATGTGGGTTTGTGTTACAGAAAATCTGATGATTTCAAATTAGTTGGATTTTGTGATGCTGACTAAGCTGGAGACAGAGTGGAAAGAAAAAGTACTTCTGGAAGTTGTCAATTTCTAGGAAGAAATCTAATCTCCTGGTACAGCAAGAAGCAATCCACAATTGCACTTTCAACCACAGAAGCTGAATACATTGCTGCTGCTGGATGTAGCACGCATATGCTCTGGATGAAAAGTCAACTAGAAGATTATCAAATTTTTGAAAGTAACATTTCTATCTTTTGTGATAATACTTCTGCTATATGTTTGTCCAAGAATCCCATTTTACACTCTAAGGCAAAACATATAGAAATTAAGCATCATTTCATCAGAGACTATGTTCAGAAGGGAATCATAAAGTTAGCCTTTGTTGATACAGATCATCAATGGGCAGATATTTTTACAAAACCCCTTGTTGAAGATAGATTCAAATTTATTCTGAAAAATATTGGTATGGATTTTTGTCCAGAATGATATTCATCAGAAGCAAATTTTTACAGATGCAAAAATGCTTAATGCTCTGAAGTATTTCTTTTGATTGCTTATTTTATTCTGATCAATATTTCTTTTGTAAAACTCTGAACTAACAATCTTTAGAAGATCTGGACATTGACTAACGTTTCATTTCTAAGAGAATTCAGAACACATGCAAGCAAACACGTGTCACACCAAATCTGAAGAGGTGGCGTGTACATAACTGAAGAGACGTTTGAGGTGAAGTTTGAATAGTGAAAATCTTGATTTTCCCCCCAAATTGTCAGAAGCAATTAATGTTTTGAAATGATTATTATTCTCTTCATTTAATGCTTGTTAAAACGTGCATATTTCTGACTGTTGATTTGCCTAAGTGTTTTAGTATAAATACTTGGCTTGTATTCACTTTCACACTTTTCACTCTCTCTGAATTTATATGCGTTTTCATCTCCTCTTTTCTCTGCATAAAAACCCTAAACCTAAGTGTGTGACAAAGCATTCTTCAATGGAAACTTCATCATCAACAGCTGCTCAATTTCAATCCTCTATGGCTGCTGTAACTTCAGAAAACATGGGTGTTGCTCCCTATTCTCCTCCCAAAAGAACTCTTCTAACCCCTGTTAAACAATTGGAAGTTCTATGTGAATCTATGGTTGAGTTTGATTCTCTGGCAGAAAATGGGTTTGAGTTTCGTTCCATCATTGGAGCTCAAGGATGGGTTAAGTATTTTGATAGGCTCTTTGGACCAGTTTACCCTCTCCTTGTGAAAGAATTCTGGATCCATGCATCAGTTTACCCCAAGTTCATCTTATCTTCTGTGCTGGGAAAAGAAATTATTATCACAGAAGATCTAATAAGAAAACTAATTGGATATGAAGAAACATATGGTGTTTCTCACCTGCCAACTGGGCGTGTGGACATGGATGAGGTTTATGAAGAAGTAATGACTACTGGTCAAGCTTCTAACAAATTCAAGGATCTGAAGCCTGACTACAAGATCTGGGCCAAGATCTTTATGGGATGCATCCACCACAGGAAGTCAACTAACTCTCCAGATTATGTCAATAATGAACAGCTCTATTTCATGTATTGCCTTAGTCAGAGCACAAAGGTAGATCTTCCATACATTCTTTTTACGCATCTGTGGAACCATATCAGTGCATCTAGAGAATATGTGAAAGAGAAAGGACAGAAGATCAAAACTTGGATCCCCTTTGGAAGGTTGATCTCAGATCTTCTTATTGAGAATGGTTTGGTAACTGCTCTGTACGCTGCTGGTGTCACAGAGGAATTAGAATCTATAATGGGAAAACCTCTGAATGCTAAAAGTCTTCAGAGACTCAAAATTGTTGATGAACTTACAACAGCCCCTAAGAAGCTGAATATGTCTGAATTGAATAAAAGGATTCCTGTAGATGACTTTCCTTTATTCTTTGCTGAAGAGCCCAGACATATAGTTGTGATGTACATTGATCAATGCAAGAAGGATGGAAAACCTGTTCCTGCTAATGTCATTCAGCTAGCTAGACAACCACTGCCAGATGTAGCAGAAGAAGAAGCTCAACTTCAGAAGAAAAGGACTCAGCCAGTAGCATCATCTGAACCTGTTCAGAAGAAAGTAAAGACTGCTGAGAAGCCAAAGAAGCTCTTGAAGAGAAAAGAATCTGAAGACGTTGCTTCTGTACCAACCAAAAGGATCAAAATAAAAGGTATTAAATCTTCTGTCTCTTCTGCAAAGATTATTATAAATGATTCTAATCTTAAGTCTGTACCAAAACCACCTTCAACACAAACCACTTCTGTTACTGCTCCTAGTTCTAAATCACCACAAAAACAAACATCTGTTCCACCTCAAACAACAACACAAACAATTCCAACACCAACAGTTTTTGTACCAAAACCTTCACAACCTAAAATTCATGTCAAACATTTTGTTCCACAAACAAAATCCTCTCAGAAACAACCATCAGAACAACAACCTACAAAATCATCTGAACAACCAGAAAAACAAAAAAAATCTCAACAAGAAAGAGCATCTGATAATCCACCATCAAACAATCCACCTTCTGAACCCATTGCACCTGTTACCTCTGAACCTACAAAAGTAACTTCTGCTCTAGTTTCATCAGAACCAATAACTATTCCTTCTGATTCACCTATCTCAGAACACTCATCAAAACCATCTGAAATTCCTTCAGAACAAACCAATACTTCTGAACCTCACACAGAAGTTCTTGATGTCACACCCTTAAAAACGATGTTTCAAGTTTCTTCTACTTCCTGCACACCAACCACATCTTCTAACTCCTCAGAATCAGAACTTCACCCAGATTTTCTAATCTCCCCTTCTCAAAAATACTCTGAGGTAAACCAATCTGAGCCTTCTATACCTTCACAAACTCCCATTCTAAATCCTATTCCCACATCTGCACCATCATCTGAGATCTTAATCCCCAATTCTAATCCAAGATCTTCCATATCTTGTGCCTAAGTGTCCTCTCTGTTTCATAATTTGACCTATGGTTTCAAACTAAAACACTTTTATGACAGAGTTGAACCATCTGACCCCATCAACCCTCTGAAACCAAAACTCACAGTGGCTCTTCCATCTGTGCTTGTTTCATATATTCAATCAATGTCAAAGGCAGGTTCTTTAGCAACCATATCATGTTTTGCAAAATCTGGTAAAGTTGTTGTTTCAGCTCTGCCAATTGCATCTGATAACACTGTTGCATCTGATACAACTAGTGGTTCTGAGAAACCTCCAAAATCTGCCTTCAAACCTTACTCAAACAAACCCTTTACTGTAGTCTCTCATCCCACTAAAGTAAAACCAAATCTGTTAAATGCTTTAAACAGATCCCACCCTCAAAAATCTGAAATTCCTTTCATTCCATACTATCCCCCTCCTCTGATTTCCATCCAAAAATCACTTTTTCCACCAACTCCCCAACCTAAACCTGTAACTCTGGAAACATTGTTACGACCAAAGCCCAGACTTAATATTGATCATTTATTTCAAACATTTTTGCAAGAAATACAGATGTATTTAGGTACTGTTCAGAAGAAATGCTCAGCAACAATGGATGCCAAAGAATCTGACATCATCTGGAATGGATTCATTAACAGATTCAACTTTGTAGCTTCTAATCTGAAGAACGTCTGTTCTGATGATGCAAAGCTCAGATTTGCTGAGGCTGCAAGGACTTTGTTCTGGATTGTCAACAAATCTGAACCTCTGCTTCTTTTAGATGCTCCTCCACCATCAACAGAATCTACTGAAATTGCATCTGAAGCTAATCATTTGGCTATGACTCTGGTAGATCCTTCTTCTACTTCAAATGCTCCAGACTCTACAAAATCCATGGAAATTGACTTTGTTCAGGCTACAGAACCTAATCCTACTTCTTCATCTGAGATAAAGAAAGAACATCCAGATTTTGAAGACAAGATTGCTGCTCTGGAAGCTGGACAGTCAGAGATAAAATCCTGGATGGCTAAGCAGGATAAGAAGTCTGAGGATATGACAGAATGGATGTCAAAGCAAGATGAAAAGAATGAAACTATGGCTAAGTGGATGTCCAAGCAAGAGCAATCATCCTCTGAGATTACAGATCTATTGAAGATGCTTTTGTCTAAACACTCTTAGATTTTTTTTCATTCTAATGTTTCTGCATCTGTTGCTTGCATTTGTACTCTATTTGATATATCTTCTGATGTTTTCCTGTGTACTCTTGATCTGATCAAATGAATGAATCAAAGTTTTCTCCATTGAATTATCTAGTTTACTGTTTCCTTTTACTTGTCCTTTTAATCGTTTTTTTTTACTTTTTGCTTATGACAAAAAAGGGGGAGAAAATATAGATCTGAACTGTTTAATATAACTTCATCAGAATGAAACTTCAGACATATTTATTCTATCTAACATTTAATCTGACTATTTCAGAACTTTTGATAAGTACTTCTATAAAAGAAACTCTGAGTCTCTCAGATCATTTGTCTATTATCAAACTCTAAATCTTAAATCTGCAAGTTATTCTGATCCTCAAATGGTATAAGAACAAATAAGATCTAACTCTGAAGTTTACTCAAGACAAAAGGGAAGTTTCTATTCCTTACTTGTATTTAACTCAGGGGGAGATTCATCATCTCAGGGGGAGTTATAATTCTAATTTTTTTTCCAATTAAACAAAATTTCTATTGCTTTTTATCATCATCAAAAAGGGGGAGATTTTTAGACCACAGATTGGTTCTTAATAATATCTCTTTGTTTTGATGATAACTGTTAGGAAATTTTGTATTTAAGAATTATATACTCTAAAATTTGCTTGAGAGTTTTACTGCAGATTGTAATGAAATTAACACTCCAGAAGCAAATCTGAATTATATACAAGAAGTTATCTTAACTCTGAAGCGCCAGATGCACTCATTAGAAGATTCTGACTGCTGCTTACAGAAGTTCCTGAGTGTAGCCTCCAGAAGGATCTGAAGCAAGAAGCTCCAGAAGACTCTGAAGCAGAAGCTCCAGAAGAATCTGAAGCAAGCAGATGCATCTGAAGCAAAGAAGAATATTGCATGAAGAGCCTCTCAAAGCATAGTTTCTACAGAAGTTTCTGAAAGTACTAAAGCTGCCAGTACTGAAGTTCTGTGTCAAACATGCTCTGATGATCAACACGCTGAAAGCACACATGCTGCAGAAGACTCTGATACAGCAAGGTTCTGAACATCATTAGAAGACTCTGACTCAATCAGATTCTGATGAACTTGCTGAAAACTGAAGAAGAATTATTCAAAGATTATATCCGTTGGAGTAAGTCAAACGTCTCTTTCCTCATTTGTGCTAGACACAAGATCACAGACAAAAAGGATTTTTCTGTGCCTTCTACTTCTAGGAAAGGTCACTTGATGTAAAGACAAAAAGGCTCAGACCTTTTTGAGACACTCTTTTCAACGCTCAGCTCTCCTTGGATCAGCTGCCTATAAAAGGAAGACTCCACCAAATTCTTCAGTTAGACATCTTGCTGAAAAGAAATCATAACATTCAAAGCTCTCATTCTTTCATATTCTTCTAAGAATTATTTGTACTTAAACTTAAGAGAAAAATCACTGTTGTGATAAAAGCTTTTTAGAAGCATTCATACTCTTGTATTTAATTTACATTGTTTGTAAAGGTTTTCCTTAAGAGGATTCAGTTAGAATCAGTAGCTCTTGAGAAGACTAAGAACAGTTGTTCTTAGGTGTTACTATTGTAATCTGTTTGATTAAATAGTGGATTAAGTCCTTGTTGAGAAAGGCAAATCACTCTAGGAAGGGTGGACTGGAGTAGTTGAGTTCAACGGACCAGGATAAAAATAATTGTGTTTTTATTTCTAAGTTTTAATCTTTCATACTTATTCAACCCCCCTTCTAAGTATTATCTCACCTTCAGACCATTGCTAAAGCCATATGCTCGAAGTTATCAGACATCAAGGACACTAATCACCAACAATTGTGAAGACTTTTCCAATGTACCCTTGCTTGGTTTTGATGAAGGATTTATTTTCCTCTAACTCTCGATTTACCTTTTGAAGATAGGCTCATCCTCAAAAAGGCCTAGCCCGAAGAGCAGAGCAAGGGGCATAACAGGAAGCTTCCTTAGGGTCATTAATAGCTTTTATTTAGCTATTATGCCAAGAATTTTCTAAGAATGTTATTTGTAATCCGTTTTCAAAGTAATAAATAAAGTTTTGGTATTCTGCGATATTCGTAAATATTTGAATTCCATGAAATCATTTCATTCGCATTTCACATTTTTTGCATCATATTTTTGCATCACATGTGTCTCTCGGTGTCTTATCCTCGGTTCTCTCGCCTTCCAGTTTCGTCACCCTGGGTCCTCCGCATCAGTACAATACTAGAGCCCAAGCTCGAAAAAGGATGGAAGAACAAGCTCAAGAGATCGACCGTGTCAGCCATGAACTCAAAGATCTTCGAGGAAGCGTGGGGAAGATTATGGAGATGCTACAAGCTCTTAATGCAAAGCTGGATTCTCAGCCCACTGTTGTTTCTGAGATCACCCATACTGTTGTGGATCCTCAACCAGCCGTTACTGTTGCGAATGTACCTCCTCATGGTTTTCAATCCAGTTTGGTGCGTCCTACCATCGCTCAACCAATTCGACGAGTTACTCCTCCGAAGTGCAAAACTCCGAGCATTAACCACCATAAAGGACCTACACGTCCGAGAAATCGCTCAATGGCTCCTCACCAACCTTGGCAACATCAGCAGAATTATGTTCAAGGTTATCCAGTTCAGTATGCTCCACAACCCTATGTAGCTATTGTTGCACCTCCTTTCAGTCTGCAATTTCTTACATATCAGCCCATGCCACCGGCTCCAGTCTATCAGCATCCGGCTTATCAATAACCTCCTATTTATCAGTCTTCACAAATTCCTATCAACTGTCAGCGAGCGCCCAATGCTTCTGCCAATCAACCGTCAAAGGAGCAAGCACCTCGTCAGAATGGTCCGAGTAAGAGACAGTATAAGCCTTGTCCTCCGATTCCGATAAATTTTACTAAGTTGTACCCTCTCTTAGTTCAACAAGGTTTGATTACCACTAGAGTTGTGGGTCCGCCTCCCAATCCTTTTCCTGCCCACTACAACACCGCCGCTCATTGTTTATTTCATGAGGGTGCGCCTGGTCACGATTTGGAAGGTTGTTATGCGCTCAATAACATTGTCAGAGATTTGTTGGAACAAAAGATATTGTCTTTCGATGATCCATCGCCAAAGATCAAGACTCCTCTCAAGGTTTTCAACATATCTCAGCCAGTTACTTCTCCTGTGAATCTGCCAAAGTCGGTATTTATTCAGAAGCCTTGTCCACTTCATTTCAGCAGTCCTCAAGATGATGTGACCCCGATCGACCAAGAATCTGGGAAAGTTAGTCTGAAGGAAGGTCCAAAGACTGATACTGAAGCATTGATCGGTATAGTTGGGGCAAGCAAGGTGGTTCGCTGTGATCGTATCATTGAGGCCTCGCCAGAGGAAACCACTGCTACCATGCCGGCTTTGGATGCCAAGACTTCATAAAACATTGAGAAGGACTTGTCCGACAGTATTTGTTTATTTATATGTACTTTTCTTTGTTTAAGCATAATTATCATATATGAACTCGTTTATTTTGAATAATTAATGCAATGCATATTTGTCTTGAATAAATCCATTCGTTTCACTCCAAAAGTATTTTTCCATAAACTTATAATGCCAACTTTACCCGATCTCTTGCCTTGATAGAGAATTTGGAGGATGATGATGAACCAAAACATCAAATCTCTTGTCGTATGCTTCCAATTGTAACCTGCTGATGATGTAAGGCATTGTTTCAAATCCCAAACAATGGAGATATAAGGATGATAACCCCTCTTTAACCCCTTTGAGTCTTGAAGTAGGAGTTTTCTTCTTTTCCAAATTAAAACCCTTATTTTAACCTGGGGCAGGGTAGTTTTTCAGCTAAATTGATCGAGCGCTCAGACTCTCAAAAAAGAGGAGCGAACCTTCGAGAACCTATCCCTAACATCTTAGGAAGTTTAGAAGTCAATGACTATCCTTATACTACCTAAAGAGTGGGGCAGTCACAAACCTTCAAAAGAGTCACATGACTTAGTCGACAAAAATATATAAAATATATATATATATATATATATATATATATATATATATATATATATATATATATATATATATATATATATATATATATATATATATATATATATATATATATATATATATATATATATATATATATATATATATATATATATATATATATATATATATATATATATATATATATATATATATATATATATATATATATATATATATATATATATATATATATATATATATATATATATATATATATATATATATATATATATATATATATATATATATATATATATATATATATATATATATATATATATATATATATATATATATATATATATATATATATATATATATATATATATATATATATATATATATATATATATATATATATATATATATATATATATATATATATATATATATATATATATATATATATATATATATATATATATATATATATATATATATATATATATATATATATATATATATATATATATATATATATATATATATATATATATATAGCCCGCTAAGTCAAAACCTATGAAAAAGACTTAGGCAAAACTGGGGCATCCCGCTGGACTCCAAAGTCAAAAATCCAAAAGACGTCGTCCAAGCAAAAGTTAGGGAATGAAAAAAAATAACAAAAACAAGGGATTACAATAAAGAATCCCTAATAAAGAAAAAAGTTGGGTGACCAATCGGCATTAGAAATAGGTGAGTGACTGCCGTGTCCAAAGCCTTGATAAGTTCGCGACCATATCAAATCCGACTGCGATACGAGTGCTTGTATCCGATTAACTGAATTAGGATTGGAGAACATCACGAAGAATGGGGGGTACAAATAACTTCGAGCCTTTATCCTTTGTTTCTTAAACCGTGAACCAAGCCATGATACAACCATTAAAAGACCTAATTGAAGTAGGAATTCTCTTGAAAGCATACTCGACGAGATAGCGTTTCCTGACTCTTACGAGCTATGCTCAAAAATTCATGTTGGCATTATAAATTAAACTTATATCCTAACTAGTGATTCCAGTCGCAAGTTAGGGCGATATCTTTTTCAAAAAAACAAAAACAAAATCTTCAAGACAGATATATGTTGCATTGATAGTTTCCTGATAGCATGTCACGCATGTTGATTTTGCCTAACATCTTAGAAACACACATATAGACGTCGTCAATGGGACTCGAAGATCCTGTTAAACAGGGGTAGGTGGTTTCCAAGTCATTTTCTGATGTGAGCTTGACGTACTTAAGAGCTATTCTAGTAGACTCAGTCGTAACACGGTTGATCCGTGCCAGTTACGTCGAGATCTGACATATCTCTCCAAGAGTTTGAAAACAATGGGGCAACCGAACCCCATGTTCTCTGTAAAATCCTCTCGAGATGACTTTCTTACAAAGCAGGTACTCTGGGGCATGATATTTTTCAAAATGGCGACTACTACAAAGTCCATTAAGATCAAAACTAGCTTGTTTCGCGACATTCTTCATGTACCCGATGGATTTTACTCCCGACAGTCTTCATTCCCCAGTAAATCTCATCATTGCAAAATCTACGTCTTAACCATTGCCTCAACGCAGTCCCCAGAGAGACTTTAAGCTGACACAGTCCCTAGAGAGACTTTAAGCCGACACAGTCCATAGCGAGACTTTAAGCCGACGACATTTTGCACCGAGCCGGTAATTTCCCAGACAGCAGAGATTTTACCAGCATCTTCCCAGTGATAGTCCCCAGCGAGACTTTAAGCTGTCAACACTTTTGGGGATCCATCCGATAAATCCCCAGTGACTCTCAAGACTGCAGAGATATCCTGGTATCCTCCAAGTGATATATGTTCTTGAAGACCCATTCTCAGTAGGATCATCTGTTCCTCAGTGAATTTGCCTTACCTTTCCTCAGGAATATTCCCCAGGAGATTGCAATTCTCTCCCCAAGAAGTCAAGATGCTTTCCCCAGGAATTTTTGTTGAATTCTCCCCAGTAAATCTGATGAACTCTCATCAGGAAAGTTTGATATATCTTATTCTCAGTTGGATCTACCTTTTCCTCAGGAAGCCGCAGTATTATTCCCAGAAAGTTGCTACACTATCTCCATGGAACTACCTAGCTTCTCACATTTCCCCACGAAGCGGATATTTATTTTATCCCCAGAAGTATCTAATCCTAAGATTTCTTTGGCTGATTATGGTTCATGATAGCAATCCCTCACGCGAAGTAATGACGTCGTATCCCCATGCAGAGGTCAGGGATCCCCAGTTAAAGTTAGGACATCATACTCTCCAGTGAAGTCGTATCATATCCCCATGTGGAAGTCATGATACTTTCTCCCCAGGGAAGTTATAACTTTGAAGCCAGATTCGGTTCTACTATCAACTCTCCCTATCCCCTAATAGATGTACTGTTGTAGAGGTCCCTGGGTATTCCCGTCGAGATGTTTATTTCATCTCATGCTTCCTCCTCTCGCCTATTTTGTCAGCATACGCAAGAGCCTAAGCATTGCATACTCATTAAATGGTATTTTCATACACATTAACATATACATTAGTTCACACTTTGGCATACGCATTAGCATCTACATTGTTTGGTCATTGGTCGTCATCCTTTGTCGTTACCGCTGAGTAACTGGGTTGTCCGTTCTCTCCAAGTAGATCATCAGCCTAAGCATAAAATACTTGTTTTGTTCCAAGTTTCCCCACAGAGTTCAACCCTCGTGGACGATGGTTATTTATGTTACCTTTCCGCGTTAGGATAAGGTAGTCCCCATTCGAGTTCGTTTCCTCAATGGAATCTTGTGTGTTAGTTTTTTCTAGCCCAATTCTAGATCGAACTTCGGTCCCGTCGGTCACTGAACCTACCTGGACGTGCATTTATTTTGCACTATCTTTCAAGGAAAGCATTTACAATCCTTTGCAGACAAGCAATGGTTCCCATCCGAGGTGCGTATCACCTACATTTAAACCTTAAGATGTTGAGTCGTCGCACTCATTCTTGGGCGTCCCGCCGTGGACATATCATTTAAACCTTAAGACGTTGAGTCGCCGCACTCATTCTTAGCTGTCCTGCCGTGGACATATCATTTAAACCTTAAGACGTCGAGTCTCCGCACTCATGCTTGAGCATCCCTCCATGGACGTATCCTTTCCTAAACTTTAAGACATTGAGTCTCCGTACTCATGCTTAGGCGTTCCGCCGCGGACCATTTTATCTTTTAGTAAAAGAAGGAGTTGAATCGTATTCAGGGCGCCAACCTTGAGATATGAAGAAGTTCATTTTATCCTTTAGTAAAAGAGGGAGCTGAATCATGTTCATGACGCCGACCTTGAAGTATGAAGAAGTTCATTTTATCCTTTAGTAAAAGAGGGAGCCGAATCATGTTTAGGGCACCGACCTTGAAGTATGAAGAAGTTCATTTTATCCTTTAGTAAAAGAAGGAGTTGAATCGTGTTCAGGGCACCGACCTTGAAGTATGAAGAAGTTCATTTTATCCTTTAGTAAAAGAAGAATCTGAATCGTATTCCGAGTGCCGACCCTAGATATGAAGAGGTTTATTTATCAGATGAGCGACAATTCCCTCCATTGGAGCTTATCAATCAATTATCCACAGATAAGCGACAGTCTCTTTATTTGAGAGCTTATCCAGTTTGGCATATAAGTCCCTTCTGACGATAAGTGGCAGTTCTCTCTCGAGAAAGCTTATCAGGGCGTTTCACATTTAAGACCATTTATTTTGGCATACAGCCGGTTTTTACCCTGTATATCTTCTACGGATTTCCGAAAATTCCATCTGATCCTGTCACGAGGGAGAGGTTCCAGAATCTTGGATGTTGTTCTTTACTCAATGCTCCAGCATCTTGTTAATCGATCCTACAGTCGTGCAGATCCTAGTCTTACTTTTTACTCTAGAGTGTCAGCCGGTCAGGCCTGAACCTGTTGAACAGTTAATCTCGGTATTCCCCAGTGGAGGCCGTCTCACCGGTGCCATCTCCATTGTGGATCTCGTTCTTACCTTTCCTTGTCTAAAAGTGACAATTGGTCGTGTTAACACCAGTTGACCATCATCTTTAGAATTCCCTGTGTCGCGTTGTTTCCCCAGTGCGTCATATCTCCCAGTGTGGTTCGTTCGTCGTGTTTGTCCTCTGTGTTGTCATGTCGTCTGTATCATTACATTTATCATCCCATCATACGCATCATACTCGATTTTTGGCATTGTCAGCCTTATAATTCGTTTCGTTTTGTCCATAGCATTGCATGTCACTGCATCTAAGGGCAAAATTTTTGGTTATCTATATTTAAATCCCTTTCACCATGATTTCTCGAGCCTCTATAACTCAAATCATCCGGTGAAGTTATTTAAATAGGGGCAACTGTAATACCCCAAATTTTGCCCTAAGATTAGTCGAATCATCTCGCATTCTGTTGCATTTTTGCATTTAACCAGTCACTAACAAGTTCGTGTAGTTGGTTGATTTTTGCAGGAAAATATCATGTGGCGCGCTCTTTGGTTCATGAAAGGTAAATTGGAATAACTAGGAATTAATAGAAAAAAAAGGGTTTTTCATTTCAATTTTCATTTCCTATTTTAAATTAATTTCATCAATCATGTGTCATTTTTTCATTCATCATATTTCATTTTTTAAATTAATTTCATTGCATTTTTAAAATCAATCATATATCATTTTTTTTAAATTAATACCATTTTTAAATCAATCATTGTTTCATTGTTTAAAGGAAAATCAATTTCATTTCTATTTCATTCTTAATTTTAGTCTCATTTCATTTTTAAATAATTTCATTTCATTTTTATTTTTCATTTTAAATTAATTTCATTTTTCTTTAATATTATTTTCATTATATACATTTTTATGCTAAGTTTTAATTTTTATTATTATTTGCATATCAAAAAAATAAAAAAATAATAATAATGTTTTAAGAAAAATAAAGGATTTTAATTAGAAATAATAAGAATTCTTTACAAAAATAATAATAAATAATAGAATTATTAAATTCAATTTTTTTTAATTTTATTTTAATTATTTAAAATTTTGTAATTATAACTAATATTAATTTAAGTTGGGCTTTAAAATGGGCATTAGGTTAGAGTTAACCCTAATTTGTTACCTATATAAACATAAGTGAGGGGAAAAAACTTCATTAACATCAGAAAATCAAGAACAGGTCATCAGAAGAAGAAGAAGAGAGTTTTGAGAAAAACTCAGAAGATCCACCAACAAGGATCATCCAACGGCGGTCGTGGATCCTTTGGAGCCTCACTACCACCGGCGGACAACAACCAAGCAAAAAGTCTTAGAAGAAGCTTCATCACCTCGCCGTCGAAACACCGTCATCAAAAATCCAAACGTAAGATTATGATATTAATGGGTTTGGTTTTGTTTTATTTGGTTTCAGGTATGAACAACGAAAGCAAAGCAGGAGGAGAAGAAGCAAAAGCTTCAAAGAAGGCAACAACGGAGGCCAGCGGCGCCGCGTGTGGAAGGAAACGAATTGGTCAAGCCTTTTCCTTTTTTTTTTCTCTAATGATACAATTTAGTTTAATTAGATTAAATTAAAACCTTTTTTTTATTAAAACCTTTCTTAAAATTAAAACCTTTCTTAAACTAAAACTTCCTTTTTTGAGGATGAAAGTGAAAGCCTTTGTGTTTCAAAAATCAAAATCCTTTTTTTATTAAAATCTTTTTTTTATTAAAACCTTTTTTTATTAAAACCTTTTTTAAAATTAAAACCTTTCTTAAACTAAAACTTCCTTTTTCGAGGATGAAAGCCAAAGTCTTTGGGTTTCAAAAATCAAAACCCTTTGTTAAAATTAAAACCTTTTTTTTAAAAACCTTTTTTTAAAGATAATTAGGAACCTTTTTTAAAAGTTGATTAGAATATTTCTTTAAAAATATTAATCAAATGAACTTTTTCTCCCAAAATTAAAAATCTTTTTTAAAATAAATTAAAGTTTTTAATAAATTGCTAACCTTTTAAAACATAAAAATTAAAATTAATTTTCCTTTAATCCTAAATTTTTCTTTCTTAAAACTAAATTTCTCACCTAAAAAAATTTCTAAAATTCCTAACCTTCCTCGTTTAATTTTCATCTAACTTTCATTGTTTCTCTTTTTTTGTCCTTGGTTACTAGTTTCGCATTTTATCGTATTTTCATTTTTTTCGGTTGTAATTATGCGAGGCATCGTCGCAATTTATTATTCTTGCGTATTGTTTTTCATGGATGTAATTTATGCGAGGCCATGATCGCAGTTATTTTATTTTTTCGTATTTTTTTGGGACTTGTAATTTATGCGAGTGATCATCGTGACGCTTTCTTTACCGCTTTCTTTACTTTCTGCATTTTAATTCTGCCGTATAGTAATTTGCCGTATTTTGCATGTTCTTACCGTTAATTTCCTCCATCCGAAGGAATTAGGTCTAGCCGTTTGACCGCTGAGTCAATAACCCTAACCCTTTGACTATTTCAAACCCTATTTAGCCTAGGCGTCCCGTCGTGGACGAAAATACCCTTTACCCTAACTTTTAGGTCAAAGAGTCGCCGTACTCTGTTTTAGGGTTTCCCGCCATGGAATCCCTAATTTCAACCCTAATTTTAATTCAACTTTTCAACATAGAAATAGGAGTTTCAAAACTCCACGTAAGCGTGTCCTTAAGATACGTCTACTTCCCCATTGAAACCTTGATCACAGTCAAGAAGTTTCTAACCTCCCATGCAAGGGAAACTACGATTACTCTGATTCCATTCCCTATCCAGGATACGTAGGCACAAGATGCGACGTCTTGCCGAGTAAACTTAGGACTAACCCTTAGGTCTTTTAGGTCACTTTATCCCTTAGCTCAATATATATTAAAATAGATAATAAAATAAAAAGCATACAATAAACAAAAGGTTCTTGTAGAGTACTACAGAGGTTTAGGGTGCTAGTACCTTCCCTAAGCTTAACCAACCCCTTACCTAGGTCTCTCCCTGCATTGTGTTTACGATGCAAAATTAGGTTTTCCCTTTTTTGACCTTTTCCTTCGGATAAATCAAAGAGCGGTTGTGAATTGAATTGTGATTCAAACTAATTAATAGTTTGGTATCCTATTTCCACCGCAACAGTCTGTGATCTGCATGCCAAAAGAAGATGGAGGTTTAGGTATCAAGGATTTGGATCTTTTCAACTAATTTCTATTAAGAAAATGGCTTTGGAGACTACTTGTGGAAAAGTAATCGCTCTGGGTGGACATTTTGGAGGCCATGTATAGGGATTATGCAAAAAGTATTGGGTGCAGAATTCTGGTCAATAAGAGTATGCAGGTGTCATTGTGCTGGAAAAACATTAGACTGATTGGGGAATTACCACGAGATAAGGCTTTTGTGGACTCTCTGTCATATAAACTTGGGGATGGATTTTTAACTCCTTTTTGGCATGGTCGTTGGTGTGAGCAATATTTATTGAAGGTTTTGTTCCCTGTATTGTTTGAGCTTATTAACAGGAAAAATGTTTCAGTTGCTGATATGGGAGAGTGGCAAGACGGGAGTTGGCATTGGCATTTGGAAGATTTGTTTTTGGCTGATATATCCATCTTGGAGGAGGAATGGCAAGGCATAACAATGATGCTGCAGGAAGTTTCGCCCTTGTTAGAACCTACAGACAAACTATGATGGCTGTTTGATTCAACAAAGTAATTCACTGTTAGGTCTTGGTATTTGAAACTGTTGGAAGTTGGACCTCACGAGAGACTCGAAGAGGACTCTATGCAGGCTATAAACATGATGTGGAAGAATCATGTGCCACCAAAACTGAAGATTTTTGGATGGAGGTTACTCATTAACAGATTACCAACTCGTATTAACATTCCCAAGTGTGGTGTCATATCTAATCAACATGAGATTGTGTGTCTCTTATGTTTTCATGCTCAAGAAGATTGTACACATATCTTCTTAAATTGTATTAAAAGTAAGATGATATGGAGAAAGGTTTTGGATTGGTTTGAATTGGAAGAGTTGAATGAAGTCCAATGTGATCATCATTTATTAGCTTGGTGTGCGAAATTGCAGAGAAAGATTTTGAAGGATGGTGCGGTGGAAATATGACTGGTAGTTTGCGCGTGCATTTGGAGGGAACGTAACCAAATATTGTTCAATGATGCAGTTTGTGATATCAATACAGTTGTATAAATGATTGTTAATCTATCTTAGTGGTGGTTGGTGATGAAATCGAAACGTAGGAAGTTATGTACTTACTATGACTGGTGCAAATGCCCTTGACTGTGTATTTAGAGTCAAAATGTCTCTTTTGGTTTGAGTTTGCTATTGTGGTTGATTGTATGTTGGATTTGGTACCCCTTGTACCAAGTTGAATGATATATTTGCTTATAAAAAAAATAACAGTCCATTAATAGTTCATGACTTATTGGAACATTATTATTAGGAGAGATATCTTTTTCAATTAAAAAATAATTAATGACGAAAAACGATAGAAAACAATTGTAATGTTTATTTTTAAATAATAGAGAGAGATTGTCTCAATCTTTTAAGAGACTCCGTGTAAAGAGTTGAAGTTAGATTCAATTAAGTCGTGAAAATTTTTATGAGATCTTATTTAATTTAAATTAATTATGAAATACTTATATGGAGTCCCTTTTTTTTCATATTTAATTATAAAAAAGTATGAGATCCTGTGTTGTATTATTATTATATAATTTATAATTTAGTATACAATTTCTTTTCTAAAATAATATATAATAAAAAATTGGAATAAGTAATATTTTTCATATTACAAATTTATGTAAAATTTGCCCCCACAATCTAACATTTCTTGGCCGATCCCTGTATAAAAGGTTAGTATAATGGACATTTGGGAGAAAGTATGATAATTTCATAAAAAAATTTATATATATATATATATATATATATATATATATATATATATATATATATATATATATATATATATATATATATATATATATATATATATATATATATATATATATATATATATATATATATATATATATATATATATATATATATATATATATATATATATATATTCTGATCATTTTGATGTTGAAATCACTGTTGGAGGTTTCCATTTTTTTACACATAACATTGACTAAAACCA
The DNA here is from genome assembly GCA_963859935.3 of Lathyrus sativus. Taxonomy (NCBI): domain Eukaryota; kingdom Viridiplantae; phylum Streptophyta; class Magnoliopsida; order Fabales; family Fabaceae; genus Lathyrus; species Lathyrus sativus. The sequence goes on from OZ012735.1 coordinate 263,442,933, forward strand.
AACATATGTTAATGCATATGCACCTATAAAGTTTGAAAATGTAAAGGTTTATGTATGCATGGTGGGTACAATTTCATAATCACACACAATAGTCCAAATTAATATGATTACATGCGTGGGGCTATAAAATTAACCATATATGTGTATGCTGGCTTCATTGCACATTACCACAAATTTCAACAATCACTCAACAAGAAAATCATGAGACAGTGGAAAGTACCTTTAATCAGATACTTACTTTGACCTATATATGTACTCATTTTAAGTCTCTACTATTTATGATGTGAAACACTTGTATTTTTAATGGCCAAAAATAGTGAAGTCTTCTATAACATATTTGTATGATTGAATGACTCTTGATTACTCTATTTTACCATAAGAGAAAAGAGTATATCATGATATCAGACGGATAAGGACTAAATTTGGACTATTTAAAAGTTTTTAACTATTCTAATTCATGGGATTTTTTAAGATTCACATGCATATTTTTTATGTTCTTGATTACTCTATTTTTTTTTTTAATTTGTACAGAAGTTAAACCCTCCTTTTATATATATATATATATATATATATATATATATATATATATATATATATATATATATATATATATATATATATATATATATATATATATATATATATATATATATATATATATATATATATATATATATATATATATATATATATATATATATATATATATATATATATATATATATATATATATAGTCAGAAAATGCATGTCAATTTTGTTATCAATCAAGAATACTAATTATCTTAAATTTTAGAGCTACTTTTACCATTTTGAATTAGGTTCTTTGAAATTTTCTGATTTTAAGAGGGCTATGTTACTTTCTTTTTAATGAAGTGAAGATTTGAAAGCTTGTAAAGGCAGAAAGTAAAAGAGACACAGAGAGTTATAGTGGTTCCCCTCACACCCCAAAGGTACTCCACTCCCCTTTCAACACGAAAGAGATTTTACTATAGTTAGGATCAATGTACAATTTGTTCTAACCTATAGGAGATCAAAGGTTCTTAAAACACCTTTAAGATCTAAACACTAAGTGCAATGAGAACAATCCTCTCTAATGCACACACTTGCTTTCAACAATCCTGAACAGTAAGGGGAAACTAAAATACAATTCTGAGTTTGTAAGATTTGTAACAATGTATAATTGATAATCAATGCTGTGATTGAATCTTCTCTTTCAATGGAATTTCCACAAGTATCTAAGACTTATTGCTCAAGAATTTTCTTTTCAAAAGATATGAAATTGATGCAGAAAATTCTTTGTAAAAATTATTTAAAGAAAAAGTTCAAGGGTTTTTGATTGAAAGAGATTTTTAAAGAATTGATGTAAAAGTTAGAGTTGTTTTTGAATTTGAAAAGCTAGGAATTTATATTACATAATTATCTCTTGATGAAATCATGCAAATCTTCAGAAAAATTGATGAACAGTTGTTATGTTTCAAAGAAAACATTTAACAGACATTTGAATGAAGAGATGCAATTTTTTAGAAGGATTTTTCAAAAACGTTTAGTGAGCAATCGATTGCACCAAGGCAGCAATCGATTGCACTCCAAAACAGAAGTGAAAACTGAGAATTTTTTAAGCATGCAATCTTTGCACTAAAGCAGCAATCGATTGCTCTTCAAAACAAAAGCAAAAAATAGTTAAAGATTTAATCATGCAATCGATTGCTCTAAGAGTGCAATCGATTGCACTTTGAAAAACTTAGAAAAAATTCTATTTTCAAAAGCTTGTAAGAGTGTAACGAGTCATGACAAATGTTTTAAAAGTTTTGAGCAATTAGGACTTAAATGCTTAATGGATATTCTCATTATACCTTCAGATGAGAACATCTTCAAAGTTGTATCTTTGTCCTGATGCTTGATTGTTGATCATCTTTGCCTTCTTGAGTGATTTGTCTTCATCAAAATAAATGTTGATCTCTGAGAATCTTGATTTCACATTCTCCCCCTTTTTGATGATGACAAAGCATTCTTCTTTTGTTGTGATGTTTTCTTTCCGGTACGTTTTTCTCCCCCTCAATGTATGACGTGTTGAGAGTTTTTGAATTTGTATTAAGGTTCGAGATAGTCTTGAATTTTGAAAATTTGTACCTTTTAGGAAAGATAATAAACAAGAAAAGAGTAACATCCTTCTCCCCCTTTTGACATTATCAAAAAGAAGGGAAAGATGGATTAAGGCAATAATATATGAAAATAACGGACAAGCTTGATCATAAGTCAAATTGAAAAAAGTACAATAAAGCTGGAAAGTACAGACTTCAAAAATAACAGAAATAAATAAAAACAATAAAAACAACTAGTAAAAACAGTTATTTCTAAGACAGATCCATGTTTGGGTCAAAGTTTGGTTGGTTCGGAAAAGTTGTCTAGAGAGGTGATGGACGAGTAGGAGGAACAGTCGGGTTTGAAGGATCGTACGGCGGGATGTATAGGTGAAAGTACAGGTAGGAGAATTGTTGGTTCACGTTCTCTTGAAAGTTGTTGATCCGAGTGTTGGTTGACTCTTGAATAGCATTGTATTGAGCATTGATGGAATTGTTTAGATTCCCAAACTGTTGAGTCATGTAGTCCATTAACTATTAATTACTCAGACCATTTCCAGACGGAACAGGAACATCATCATCATCTTCATCCTTTTGTTCATCATTATCAGCCACACCTTCGCCAAGGTAAATGATTGTCTTGGTATTCGGGTTGTATTTGACACCCATCCGAGAGTCCACATTTTTTATTGAGATCTTGTTGATATTTGAATCCATGAGATACTTATCAAATCCTTCAAAGTCTACTTGATAATGTTCCAAGATCTTTGTAATGAACCATGCATATGGAAGAAACTTGGATTTTTCATTGATTCCGCGCATGCGAGTTAAAATCATATTTGCCCAATTTATCTTAATATTATTCTTAACAGTATATAGCATCTGCATTTCTAGATTAGTCACGAGGCAATGATTTCCACCCCTTGGAAACATTATGTAAGCCATGAAATAATGAAATAATCGATCATCAATGTTGAATATACCTGCCGACCATGAGTTACGAGATGGTTCCAAGCCGCCTAAGGATCGGACCCCTTTTGCATGGAATTCGGCTTCAGACATTCTGCTGAGGCTCCAATAGAACTTCTTTTTGTCGTATGCGTTCCAGACTTATTCGTGTTCTTCCGGAGTTCTTGCAGCGGGCATTGGAATGTTGAGAATCCTACCAAGTATCTTTGAGAAGAGCGGGATCCTTTTTCCTTGAACATATGTCACTAGCTTGCCTTCTTCTTTATGTAGGTTGCAATAGAACAATCTTACTAAATCCGGATAATATGGCCCGGATGAGGAAATCACTGGTTCCAACCCACATGCAATCAAGGTTTCTTGGAAAGGGAAACATTCTTTAGGGAAGGATGAAAGGATACCGTACTTGGGGGGTCTGCACAACCTTCTTTTGGAAATACTTGGTGAATTTTTCCCGTTGGTCATTATCCAAATGTTGAAGAACAAGTGGAGTTTCTGAAGATGAGGAGGCTGGACCTTTGCCTTTGTCTTGTGCTGAAATCTTCCTCTTTGATCGTGAAGCCATTGAAAAAGATGAAAGAATGAGAGCTAGGGTTTATGAGAGAGTTTTTGTGGGGAGTTTTGGTAATTGAGAGAGATGGTAGAAGTAGGTTATGAGAGATGATTTTTATAATGGTTGATAGAAGACAAGAATTAAATGTGGGATATGAGTGGTTGAAGGTATTTAAGATTTTGGGAATATGAGAATTTATGGTCAAATCTTGAGACTAGGGCTAAGAAGTAATGGCTAATCATAGGTAGGTCAAAAAGTCTAATGAGGGTAGTTGGAAGGTTTAAGGATTCATGGATCTATTAAATAGAAACAGAAAAAACAATTTTTCAGCAGGTGCAATCGATTGACACAGAGGTGCAATCGATTTCTCCACCAAACAGAAACGAATTTTGGCAAAAGCTACAGAGTGCAATCGATTGCTGTAGGGGTGCAATCGATTGCTTGCTTTAAAAATTAATAAAAATTGTAAAACTTACAGTGAGCAATTGATTGCTACAGGGGTGCAATCGATTGCTTGCAGTGAAATTTTGAGAAAACACAGCAGATGAAGTTCTTTTATGTTTCCACGTCAATCTCATCCAATATTCCAAGTTCCCTTCGTATTTTGTAGAAAGACTCCTTTGCCAAAGGTTTTGTGAAGATATCGGGAAGTTGATTATGAGTATCTACAAATGTTATCTCGACATCTCCTTGAAGTACAAGATCTCGAAGAAAGTGATGTCGTATGTCAATGTGCTTGGTCCTTGAGTGCATGACTGGATTTTTCGTTATGTTGATTGCATTGGTGTTGTCACAGTGAAGAGGAATGTTGCCCAGGTCGAGTCCGTAGTCACGAAGTTATTGCTTGAGCCAAAGTATCTGCGCGCAGCAACTTCCTGCTGCTATGTACTCAGCTTCAGTCGTACTAAGTGCTACGCATGCTTGTTTCTTGCATGCCCATGAGACTAGTGCATTTCCTAAGATGTGACATGTTCCATTTGTGCTCTTTCTATCAGTTTTACAGCCTGCATAATCCGCGTCAGGATATCCAATTAAATTGCATATACTACCTTTAGTATACTACCTTTAGGATACCATAAGCCGACATTTGTTGTTCCTTTAAGATACTTCATGATCCGCTTGACTGCCATCAGGTGAGACTCCTTTGGATTTGCTTGAAAGCGAGCGCAAAGACAGACGTTAAACATAATGCCAGAGAGGCTTGCTGTCAAGTATAGTACGGAACCAATCATACCTCTATATTTTGTGATATAAACCGATATACCGGATTCATCTTGATCTACATATGTACCAGATCCCATAGGTGTAGATAAAGTCTTGCAATTGTCCATATCAAACTTCTTTAATAATTCTTTGCAATACTTCGATTGATTTATAAAGATCTCATTCTCAAGTTGCTTGATCTGAAGTCCAAGAAAGTAGTTCATTTTTCCCATCATAAACATTTCGAATTCTCCTTGCATCATGGATGAGAATTCTTCGCATAGCTTGGTGTTGGTTGAACCGAAGATTATGTCGTCAACATACACTTGTACCAAGAGAGTATCTTCTTTTATTTTCTGGATGAACAAAGTTTTGTCTACCTTTCCCTTTACAAAGCCTTTGTCACATAAGAAATTGTTGAGTCGATCGTACCATGCTCTTGGTGCTTGTTTCAATCCATAGAGAGCTTTCTTTAGTTTGAAGACATGAGATGGATATTTGTAATCTTCAAAACCAGGGGGTTGCTTGACATACACTTCTTCATTTATGAATCCATTCAAGAATGTGCTATTCACGTCCATTTGGAAAAGCTGAAAATTTATGGAACATGCATAAGCTAATAATAATCTAATTGCTTCTAGTCTTGCAACTGGAGTGAATGTTTCGTCAAAATCGATTCCTTCTTCTTGGTTGTATCCTTGGGCGACCAATCTTGCTTTGTTCCGAACTATAATACCATTTTCATCGAGTTTGTTCTTGAAGACCCATCTTGTTCCAATGATATGCTTGTTATTCGGCCTAGGGACAAGATTCCAATCTTGATTTCTTTCAAACTGGTTCAGTTCTTCTTGCATAGCTATAATCCATTGATCATCTCCTAAGGCTTCATCGATTTTGGTTGGTTCAATTTGTGAAACAAATGCCATGTTAAGACAAGCATCCTTGAGATTTAATCTTGTTGAAACACCTTGACTGATATCACCAATGACTTTATCGATCGGGTGATCTCTATGAGTTCTCCATTCCTTCGGTAGATCATTGTGTACTTCGTTTTGTTGTGAATCCTCTTGTTGCTGATTTGGTTGATCACTTGCAATATCTTTGAGAGTGTTTTCTTGAGAGGTTTTTACTACATCATCATCATCATTAACAATAATATCATCCTCCTTAGAGGGGTTAGATTCATCAAAAGAAACATGCATAGATTCTTCAATAGTTAAAGTTCTTTTGTTAAAAATTCTGAAAGCCTTACTTGAGAGAGAATAGCCGAGAAAAATACCTTCATCGGATTTCTTGTCGAACTTACCGAGATTGTCTTTGTCATTGTTTAAGACAAAGCATTTACACCCGAATATGTGGAAGAAGGATATGTTTGGTTTTCTTCCTTTGAACAGTTCATAAGGGATTTTCTTGAGAATTGGTCTGATGTTCACATGATTACTTACAAAACATGTTGTGCTTACTGCATCTGCCCAAAAATATTTAGGAAGGTTTGAATCACTAAGCATTGTTCTTGCAAGTTCTACCAATGACCGATTCTTTCTTTCTACGACACCATTTTGCTGTGGAGTTCTTGGTGCAGAGAAATTGTGAGAGATTCCATTTTCCTCACAGAATTCTTCAAATAAAGCGTTCTGGAATTCTCCACCATGGTCACTTCTAATGGAGACAATTGAAAGTGACTTCTCATTCTGAATTTGTTTTGCATACTTCTTGAATGCCTTGAAAGCTTCGCTTTTCTGCACTAAGAAGAAAGTCCACGTATATCTAGAGAAATCATCAACAATTACTAATGCATAAACATTACCTCCAAAACTTTTCGTTCTCGATGGTCCGAAGAGATCCATGTGTAACAACTGTCGTGGCCTAGTTGTGGACACCACATTCTTGGATGTGAAAGTTTATTTGGTCTGTTTTCCCTTTTGGCATGCGCCACACAATCTATCTTTGATGAATTTGATCTTTGGAAGACCAACAACTAAGTCATATTTGATCAATTTGTTCAAATGCTCCATATGAATGTGAGCAAATCTTTTGTGTCATAACCAAGATTCGTTGTTGTTCGCCATAAGACATTTAACCTTCAAAGATAAGTTATCAAGGGAAATCATAAAAATTTTGTTAAATCTATTACCTTTTAACATTACCTCGGAAGTGACTTCGTTTTCTATCAAGCATTCATCTTTAGTGAAGTTGATTCTGAAACCTTTGTCACAAAGTTGACTATTGCTAAGTAGGTTATGCTTTAGGCCTTCTACATAAAGGACATCTTCTATGGTTGTAAAAGGTGGTGCACCAATGCTGCCTACGCCAAGGATCTTTCCTTTGTTGTTATCACCATAGGTTACAAATCCTTTGGCCTTAAGCGTTAGATGTGAAAATTTGATAATGTCACCCGTCATATGCCTTGAACACCCACTATCAAGATACCACTGATATGAGGAGGTCTTCAAGCATACCTACAAAATAGGATTAAGTTTCATTAGGTACCCAACTTGCTTTGGGTCCTTCATAGTTAGTGCCTTTCTTGACCCACACATAATGCCCCTTTGCAACACTAAAGTTTCTCACATAATAGGCATTAGGTGTATGGCCTTTGATACCACAATAAAAACAAGTGGGCTCAAAATTACTCTTATATCTAGAAGGATAAGGTTTTTTCTTATTAACAACCTTCTTCTTGGGATATTGATGAACCACTTTAGGTTTTACCACTTTCTCTTTTGGAGGTTGTTCACTAGCTTTAATAAAGATGGTTTTGTTGGGACTTGGTTTTGAGAATTTTGAATAACCAAGTCCACTTTTATCATTTGAAAATCTTTGTTGGCTAAGAACAGCCTCTAATCCAATTTGTCCTTTTTTCATATCTTTCAATAACTCTTTTCAATTGGACAATTTGAAATGAAAGTGACTCACACTTTGTGCATGCAAAATTCTATTTTTCATTTTTGAAGTTCTTTTCCATTGTTTCAATTTTTTCTTCTAGAATCGAAATTTGATTTTTCTGTGAGGAAATAGTTTTGTACAGAATTTTACATTCACTCAGGAGTTCATCAATGGCCCCTCGAGCATCATCATCATAAATTAGAAAATCATTACTAACCTTGTCATTTTCATCATCAGAATGGTGTGAGGCAATTAGTGCCAGATTTGTGCTTTGATCACTATCTGATTCTGATGAGGAGCTTATCTCGTTGTCTTTTCGTGCCACATATGCTTTATTTTTCTTGAATCCCTTTTTGCTCTTAGAAACATTGTTCTTGGAGAGTTTAGGATAGTTTGGTTTGATGTGTCCTAATTTTCCACATTCATAGCATTTGACATCTTGTGTGGATGTTGACGCCTCTTTCTCTTTGCTTTTTGAAAACTTCTTCCTTTTCATGTAGTCAGAATTTCCAATATTATTTTTAGAGCCAAAGTATTTTCTTAACCTCTTTACAAGAAGCATGAAGTTTTCATCTTCAACCAGATCGTCTGTTTTCTCTACTTCTTTGGAATCAGACTTTACGTGATTTTTTTAGATTTCTTCTCTTGATTCTCATGTTTCTCCAATCGCCCGAGTTCTGTTTCATATTCTTGAAGTTTGCTGAACAAAGTGGCGGATGTCATCGTGGCTAGGCTCTTCTTTTCAGAAATTGCTGCCACCTTGGGCTGCCATTCTCTGGACAAGGATCTAAGCACTTTAAGATTTAATTCATCATTAGTTAGTGTCTTACCGAGTGCTATAAGATGATTTGTCAAGTGCACAAATCTCTTCTGCAAGTTAAGAATTGATTCTCCTAGCTGCATTCTGAACATCTCGTATTCCTGACTCAACATGTTCAACCTTGATCTTTTAACTTTGATGGTTCCTTCATGTGTTTCCACTAAAGTATCTCAGATTTCCTTTGCTGTTGTACATGTTGATATGCGAAAGAATTCGTCCATGCTTAATGCACTTTGTAGAAGATTGATTGCCTTCTTGTCATAGAGAACCTTTTTCTTATCATCGTCATCCCATGAGACTTTGGGCTTTGTTGATCCTACACCGTTAACGACCGTTGTAGGAGTGAAAGGACCATTTTGAACAACATCCCAGATTTCGTCTCCTTGTGCTTCTAAGTGAGCCTTCATACGGATTTTCCAGAAATCAAAGTATTCACCACAAAACAGTGGAGGCTTGTTGCTGCTACCACCGTCTTTGAAAACACCTTTGTTATTTGCGAAAGCCATACTGGATCAAATAGGAACAGGTTACCCAAACCTGCTCTGATACCAATTGTGAGTAAGTAATGCGCCTAAGAGGGGGGGGGGGAATTAGGTTCTTTGTGATATTGATGGAAATTGTGAGTATGTTATCGAAGTCTGATTATATGTTGTTGTCGAAGACCTACATGTTGTAGTTAAAATGTGTTCTAGTATGTAGTTGTTGAATTGGGTCTTGTGTTAAGGATCCAATTGTTTAAGTTAACTTGTAATGGCTAATTGTTAAAAAGCTCGTTAGTTTAGTATGTTAGGTTTTATTATAAATAGCATACTAGTTTCTCATCCTAAGTGTGTCAAATCCTAATTAAGGTGATAGAGTTATTTGTTATTCTTGAGTACTTGTAATTTGTTTTATAGAGAAAGTAAAGAATAACAGTTATAACAAATCCTTGTTGTTCTTCTTGATTTTCCGTTAATCCTAACTCTTGTGTGTTTCTTGATCATAAAGAAACCGTTTATACTTTGTTTCAAGACATCGTTTTTCACAACAAATTGGTGCGGTGAGCATGGAGGAAGATGCCTTCAACAAAGTATGAGATTGAAAAGTTCACCAAAGTGAACAATTTCGGTATGTGGCGCTTGAAGATGAAAGTCCTACTGGTTCAGCAGGGGTGTTTTGAAGCGTTGAAGGGAGAGGTAGCCATGGACGCTGCGTTAATGGAAGAAAAAAAGACGGTCATGATAGAGAAAGCCCACAGCGCAATATTGTTGAGCCTTGGTGATAAGGTTCTCTGACAGGTATCAAAGGAGACTACGACATCGGAGTTATGGTTGAAACTTAAAAGTTCGTACATGACAAAATCTCTGGTGAATCGACTCTACCTGAAGCAAGCTTTGTATTCATTCAAGATGAATGAAGACACATTGTTGGCTGATCAATTGGATATGTTCAACAAGTTGATGCTTGATCTTGAAAATATTGATGTGAAGATCGATGATGAAGATCAAACACTATTGTTGTTGTGCGCTTTTCCCAGAACACATGCTCACTTTAAAGAAACTCTCATGTATGGAAGGGAGTCCCTGAGCTTTGAAGAAGTTCAATCAGCCTTGTATTCTAAGGACCTGAACAAACGAAAGGAGAATAACCCTTCGACGGTGGGTGAAGGTTTGGCCGTTAAGGAAAAATTCTTGCGGAAGGATGGTAAGTTCGACAAGAAGAAATGTAAAAATCAAGAGAAGTCTTATAGTGGCGAGGCATCTGGTATTCGATGCTATCATTGTAAGAAGGAGGTTCACATAAGAAAAGTGTCCCTTGAACGCCTGAAAGATCATGGAGGTAAGGATAATGGAATCACAACCATTGTTCAAGATGACTTCGAATCATCTGATGTTCTTGTGGTTTCAAGAGGCGACTCAAGAAAAGAGTGGATTATGGATTCAGGTTACCATTGCCACATGACTCGAAACAAAGAATTGTTCAAGGAGCTATGCGATCAAGATGGTGGATTAGTGTTGTTGGAAAACAACAAAGCTTGCAAAATTACAGGTATTGGATCTGTGAGATTCAAGCTCCATGATGAGTCAATAAGGTTATTGAATGAAGTTAGGTATGTACCTGATTTGAAGAGAAATTTGATTTCTCTTGGTGAATTCGAAAAGAAGGGATATGTTTTTTAAGAAGAAAAAAGTATTCTAAAAGTCGTGAAGGGTCGAAGGAAGTCTTGAGAGGCGTGAAGAAACAAGGCTTATATACCCTTGAGTCTGAAGTTGTAAGTGGTTCGACAAATGTTGCATCCACTAAACCTTTATCGAAGACAAAAATCTGGCACATGAGATTGGGCCATGTCGGTGGAAGGGGTCTGGTCGAATTGGGAAAACAAAATCTGCTTGGAAGAGACAAAGTCGAAAAGTTGAAATTTTGTGAGCCTTGTGTACTTAGAAAGTCTTGTAGAGTGAAGTTCAACAAAGGCAAACAAAGAATTCATGGATCCCTTGATTACATCCATGCTGATCTTTGGAGGCCTGCAAGATGTCCATCATATTTAGAAGCAAGGTATTTTCTATCCATTGTCGATGATTTTTTCAGAAAGTTATGGGTATTCATCCAGAAGACTAAGGATGAAACTTTTGAGAATTTCAATGGTTGGAAGACTCTGGTCTAAAATCAGACTGGAAAAAAGGTCAAGAGGTTGAGAACCGAAAATGACCTTGAATTTTGCAATGAGGCGTTCGACAGCTTTTGTGCTGCCTTAGGTATTGCAAGGCACAAAATTACTGTAGGTACTCCACAAAAAAATGGTTTGGCAGAAAGGTTTAATTGAACTATTTTGGAAAGAGTTAGATGCATGTTGACTAATGATGGACTAAAGAAGGTGTTTTGGGCTGAGGCTGTTTCGACAACAACATATCTGAAAAATAGATGTCCTTCAACTGTATATATATGAAGACACCTAAAGAAGTTTGGTCGGGACATCCACCTAGTCTCGATAGACTAAGAGTATTTGGCTGTGTGGCCTATGCTCACATTAGGCAAGACAAGTTCGAACCAAGAGCTCTGAAATGTATGTTCATGGGATACCCTGAAGGAGTCAAATCTTATAGGCTATGGTGCCTAGAGTCAGGTCACATGAGGTGTATCACTATTCGAGATGCCGTTTTCAATAAAGGTAATATGGCTTTCAAAAAATCTGATGATGCTGATAAAGAGCTGGAATAGGGAGAGATTCTTGTTGAGGTGGAGCATGTTGATGCTGAATTGCATATCCGAGATGAAGTCGAAGAAGAAGCAGAAGATGTTGTTGAAGATGAGGAGACTGATAATGACTACCTGCTACCAAGAGACAGGTCGAAGAGAGTTGTCAAGCCACCTCAGAGACTTAGGTACGCAGACCTTATAGCTTATGCTTTAATCTCTGCAAGTGAGGTTCTCGATGAAGAACCTAGAGACTATAAGGATGTTATGAGGAGTCGAAAGAAACTGAATGTCTGAAGGCCATGGATGATGAGATGAAATCTCTTCATGATAATAACACCTGGGAATTGATCAAGAAACCTGTTAGAGCCAGGCTAGTCAAGTGTAAATGGATTTTCAAAGTTAAGGAAGGAATCGAAGGAATGACGTCGAAGACATACAAGGCAAGATTGGTCGCTAGAGGTTTCACTAAAAAATAATGTGTCGACTTCAATGATGTGTTCTCTCCTGTTGTAAAGCACGAATCCATTCGAATGTTGCTTTCCACGGTGGCATAGTTCGACCTTGAACTAGAATAGATGGATGTGAAGATTGCATTTTGTATTATGATCTAGATGAAACAATCTTGATGAGGCAACCTGAAGAGTATGTCAAAAGGGGGGAGGAAGATTATGTGCGCAAGCTGAAGAGATCTTTATATGGACTGAAATAATCTCCTCAACGGTGGAATAGGAGATTTGATAAGTTCATGACACGCATAAGTTTCATTAGAAGTCAGTTCGACCACTGTGTTTACTTCAGATTTTGACTTGGTAATTCATTTGTTATTTTGTTGCTTTATGTGGATGATATTCTAATAGCAAGCAACAATGTCGAAGATGTAATGAGGGTGAAGGCTGAACTCAATAAAGAGTTCGACATGAAAGATCTGGGAGTTGCATCCAGGATTCTTGGGATTGACATTCGAAGAGATAGAAAGCAGTCGAAATTATGCTTATCTCAAGAGGCATACCTATCGAAGATTCTCGAAAAGTATGGTATGTTGATGTCAAATCCTGTTGTGACTCCGACAAACCCTTAATTCAAGCTGAGTATAGATCAGTGTCCCAGTACTGATGTCGAAAGAGCTTATATGAATAGCATTTCATATGCTAGTATAGTGGGCTCTTTGATGTATGTTATGGTTTGTACTAGACCTGACATAGCATATGTAGTAAGTCTTGTAAGCAGGTACATGGCGAATCCTGGAAAGGCTCACTGGAAAGCATTGAAGTGGATTCTAAGATACATAAATTGGTATTTGAACATATACCTAATTTATGGTGGAGCCTTGGGTGAAGATAGTAAAGCAGCAATCGAAGGATATGTCGACTCTAATCATACAGGTTGTATGGATTCTAGAAAATCTATTTTTAGATATGCGTTCACTATGTTTGGCACAACAATTATTTGGAAAGTAACACTTAAGAAGGTTGTTGCCTTATCAACCACTGAAGCAGAATATATTACCCTCACTGAAGCTGTGAAAGAAGCATTATGGCTTGAAGGTTTTGCAAAGAAGCTGAAACTTCAAGGTCAAGTTATCACTGTTAAACGTGAAAGTCAAAGTTCAATACACCTATCGAAGAATTCAGCCTATCATGAGTGAACCAAGCACATTGATGTGAGGTTGCATTTTGTCAGAGGGGTAATCGAGCGTGGAGAATTCCAAATGCTGAAGGTTTCGACAGATCATAATGTTGCTGATATGATCACCAAGACGTTGCCCAATTGTAAGTTTTTCCACTGTATGCATTTGATAAAGTTGCATGAAGAAACCTAGTTTGTTTCTTGATGTTATAGTTAGATCTAAGGTGGAGATTTGTGAGATATTGGATCGAAATCTAGTGTAGCATGTCATTGAAGTCTGCACACATGATGTTGTCGAAGACCTACATGTTGTAGTTGAAATGTGTTCTAGTATGTAGTTGTCGAATTGGGTCTTGTGCTAAGGATCCAATTGTTTAAGTTAGCTTGTACCCTAAGTTAGCTTGTAATGGCTAATTGTTAAAAATCCCATTAGTTTAGTATGTTAGGTTTTATTATAAATAGCATACTAGTCTCTCATCCTAAGTGTAACAAATCCTAATTAGGGTGAGAGGATTATTTTTTATTCTTGAGTACTTGTAATTTATTTTATAGAGAAAGTAAAGAATAGCAGTTATAACCAGTCCTTTTTGTTCTTCTTGATTTTTGGTTAACCCTAACCCTTGTGTGTTTCTTGATCATAAAGAAACCGTTTATAATTTGCTTCAAGACATCGTTTTTCACAACATATATGAATGGAAGTGAGACTTAAAAAAATTTAGTGGTAATTAATTATTGGAGAAGTTTTCACGATGATGGTGAAGTCATGTTTGTTAAAATTATGTGCAATTTTCATTAGGTTCTATTAAGATAATTTTAATATATCAGCATAAGTCATTGATTAAAAATAAAAAACTTAACAAAAGGAAGTGGAGGATTCAGGGTGTTGCAAACCTTCTTATGTGATTTATCCAAATGCCTCACATATTTAAACAAGACAATAGCTTTAGTGACCATCTCCCTAGTAAGCGCCTTCACATCACCCCTCTTTTTCCGTAGTGATCTTACTTCATTCTCGCCATCATGAGAACTTCTGTTTGAATGGTTCATCTTGGACTGTAGTCCTCAGATAATGTTGGAATGCTTCTCCATCTGACCATTCCCCACTAGAAGGCAACTCAAAAGTTGGACTTCCAACAGATCAGATAGCCTAATAGAGGACATGTCAATGAGCGAGTGATAATCACCTGAAAAATTCTCCGGGAAGGAAAACTGACTATCATAAACTCCATTGTGTTGAAGGCATGATTATTCTGTAAACAAGGTTCGGGAGGGACATATTTATCGCCTGCTTTCTCCTTCCCTCTTACTACCTCAAAACTCCCTAATAGCCCAAAGAGGCCCTCTTCCCTTCGTGGAATCTTGGGAGGGTGAGCCTCGCCAGTCAGTGAGGTTTCACACTGCCTCCTCCCTCCGTTAATAGCTACGTTATCGGGAAGGGTCCGGGAAAGACTCTCCCACTGGTGTACCATCTTCATCTTAACCAAACGCTCCAATCTCTCATTAAGAGAGGTCCCTTTCATATCCTCTACAGAGACAAAACCACCATTATCACATATAAAATGATAAGCACATAATCAAATTAAAAGGTATTCCTTCGTAACATAATGCATACCTAAATATTCTTCTACCCCATTGTTGTCTTCACAATCCCGAGAAATGAGAGGGCGAGTATCCAAGATCTGAAAACATTTCAAAATCTTGATTACTTCCTAATCAAGGGGAAAAAGAGCGTTTGGGGTCCACCCCTTGGATAATCCTAGGATCTTATTTCAATGATAGAGGAAAAAGAGAGTCGCTTCGCATCTAGTAGTCACTAGAGAGGCATCATCTTACCCTTTCGCTCATACAAACCTATCTTTCCAATCCTCATAAGGCTTCTCGAAGGGCTTAAGCAAATAGTCTCCTAACAAAGAGTTCATTGTTACCCAACCATTGCTTGGAAGAAATTATATACCAAAGAAGGAAAAGAACACCCCCCCCCCCCCCCACACACACACACGCACACACAACAGAGAATACGCCCAATCAATAATATCCTATGTCAAAGCTCTAAGCATGCTCCATACATTTGGAGTAATCTGAGAAATGGAAACTTTTATGGTCGCCATAAAATCTACTTCAAAGGAAGTAAAAGAGATTAAGACCCAATGCTCATGAATAATAAGTAGGTGGAGGTAAAAATAAGGATTATATGGCTCACCAGAGGTATCCATGCTGGCCCTTTTCAACCCTGAACAGGGCTCCAATACCACATCCTCCTTACATCTTGTGCTGGAAAATCTAATGCCATTGTGAAACACGTTGATCAATTGGCATTTTAGTATAATAATGTAATATCTCGAACATGAACGAGTTTGACTTTCTTACCCATTATTATTTTAGATTGGAAGAACAAATATACAACGTTTCTACCCTGGGAAGAGTCGGTTTTTCACTTTCCCTACTACCACCCTCAGTCGATGTATTTTTCTAGAAAGAAGAAAATAGAAAAGAAGAAGGAAAGAAAGGATTTTTCTGAAATAATATATCGTAAACGCTATAGCTCAGGCCATACATACATCCAATGAGGTAACTTCCACAAGAAGCAGAAAAGCCTCTACATATGAGAGACGCGTGTAAGTGAAAGAATCCTAATTAATTTTCCTAAAGAATATCATCATGAGTTGCATTAAATGACACTTGTGCTCTTTTTCACCTAAAACACTCAAGCTTTCATGATTGATTGATGTTTTGATCTCTCAGAGTTCAATCACAATAAAATTGAGATATCTCACTACCTCCTAGTTATCTAAGTGACATTTGGCTAGAGATGAACACTCGCACGAGGTTGAGGGACTCACCTCTCATAAAAAATAGGGTAGCCTTCATCTGAGGGACTCGCCTCAAGATGAGGGAGTCGCCTCTAATTATAAAAAAAGGCTCTCTTTAGTTGAGGGACTCGTCTCTTATTAAAAAATATTGCCTTCAGTTGAGGGACTCATTTCTCATTAAAAAGGGGGTGGTTTTCAACTATGTAACTCGCCTCAAGCTGAGTGACTCGCCTCTCATTAAAAAAGGTAGCCTTCAGCTAAGGGACTTGTCTCTCGTTATAAAGGGGTTAGGCTTCAACTTAAGGACTTGCATCAATCTAAGGGACTCGTCTCTTATTAAAAAAGGCCGCCTTCAGCTGAGGGAGACACACACGCGCACACACACACACACACAGAGAAATTGGATGGTGAGATGTCATGCTTTCTGGATGAAATGTGTTTCATTGCGGAACCAGGATTGGTTAAAGAATCGGTGGTTGTGAAGGACAATGGCAGATTTGAACTTCCAATGTAGAGGCAGAGGAGATGACTTGTAAGGTTAGGACTCAAACTCTTAAGTTGATATGTGGAGAATAAGTGCGAATGAGTTTGAATTTGAAATTGTGACCATTATGGTCGGGTTCAACCCAGAATAAAATGAAATGAAGGGAAAACCTCTATTTATAAGTCAAGAAATGGATAAATTTAGGAAACAATACATGGAAAAATTTAATGTCTTAATTGATTAGCTAATTGATTAAAAACATGCAATAATCGATTATTGATGCCAAAATTGGAAGGTTTTGATATAGAGTCGTTACTTTCATTAAAAATTGCCATAATCGATTCTTGACTTGTTTCTCACTTATCTAATGGATTAGGCATTTGTTCTATACAATTAGACAGTTCAAAAACTTATCTGATCAATTTGACAGTTCCAAATTCATCTGGCTAGGCTCCAAAAATATTTTAGGGAATTTTATTTGAAAAATAGGTTTTTTGTGTGACTTAGCCATACTACTTACGAGAATGCTCTTGTGTTTCTATAACACATTGATCATTCAACTAGACACGATCATTTTACCTTTCACACTTTCTCTCTTTCATACTCTGAAGCTTCAAGTTCTTTACGGAATATACCAATCTTATGAGCACTTTGCTTGAATATCCTTGTGAATAAGGCTTGGGATATCTTCAATTTAGATGCCATCATCAGAAGATATCACTGGTGAACATGAAACTTTAATTCTTTAGCTTAGTTCAGAGGAATAGGTTGATCGGCCATTTGTACATCTTTGACCGCTTGAGTTTAACTTCAGTCATTACATCTCTTTAAGCTTGTTATCCTCAAGTGTTGTCATAATTAAAACCACAAGGTTATCAGGGTCAGGCATATCTTATTTATCTATGAGCTTTGATCACTTTTTTATTAGATCTACAAGGACATTGTTCCACTGAAATATGCAACAACTTAAGTTCAAAAGTAGACTCGAGACTAAGAGTAGACTCGAGACTACGAATGGGTGTAGATTCGCAAAAAATATAAACTGAGACATGTGTTTTAGGAAACCTATGACCAAGGATCAGAAACTCAAACTCATAGTCATAGTCATCCTTATTTTCATCTGAAGTTGAGGACAAGTGAAGTAAGACACATTTTCGTGAAAGGTAATATATTTAGAAACAAAGTACTTATGATTGGGAGGATGGTTACATATGTCAGTTTTTGTTAGGAAGATAAACCACAAAGACACATCTAAGTGCACAAAAATCAAACTTAGTTTGGTTATGCTTATGGACATAGACAAAAGCTACACACTCGGTTACTAAAGATTTGAGACCCTGCAACATAGAAGCATATGGAAAACATGTGATTAAAAAATGAATAAGAATAAAACTATCTATAATATGAGATGATATGCAATAATTAGATCAGCAGTAGTCTAAACTACTTCAACACAATATGATTTTAGGATATATATTTAGAAAAGAATAACTTGAACGACTTCAAGTAAATAACAATTTTTTTCTTTCTATGACCGAATTTTACTGTAGGGTGTTCGTAAATGTGAATTTATGGATGATGTCTTATTTACTGGTAAAGCATGAGAAATTATAATTGACATTTTTTTAATATTGTAGAAACTTGTTCTTTTAGTAATATCTTTGCCAAATTGTGTTGTAATTTATTATAAAGTTGAATAATAATTATGGTAGTTTTGAATTATTATGCATTAAGAAAATCCAAATTATCCGAGAATAATAATCATTAAAAGAAACAAATCATGTCGCACAACAAATGTTAGAAAGATAATTTAACCTTTCATATTTCTTAAAAACTCCAAAGGTCATGTAGATTGCAAAATCCTAAAGTACAATGAGAATAAAAATAGATAATTGCATAATTATTGTCCTTTATAAACTTACAAATAGATATACGGTTGTTCGATATATCATTAAATTCAAAAACCTTCAACTCGAATATAAGAACCATATGCAACGATAATTACGAAAATGCCCTTTAAAACGTGTTGAGCATCAATGTCAAAGAGATGAGTAATACCGAATCAAGGATCCAAACATTATTAAAATTAAGAGCTATGATATTATATAAAAAAAAATATTTAAATTTATTTTAAAATTGGGATTACAAAATTAACTTACCTAAATTAAAATTTAGTAAACTTATTTAAAGATCTCATAATAATAAAATAAAATAAGATTAAATATTATTAATTTAATATTACAACAAATAAATTAAACAATATATTCATGTGTTTTCTATAATATTGTATTGTTTTTACTTGGTAAATAACGCTTTTCTTAGAGAAATGATTGTGAAACATCTTATTTTTGTTTTTCTGTAAATAATATTTTCTTATTCTCTATTTGTAAGCAGAATCATCCTTCACACTCATATCTTTAATTCAAGAGTATTTGAGTGCGATAGTTAATAATTTTTTTTCAATCTAACAAAAGACTCTAAATTTGGATTTAATCTTAATTTTTTTTAAAAGAACAATTTTTGCTATCCATTACGGTCTTCCTTACCTCAGAATAATTTTATATATTTACACGTAAAGGATAATGAATTTCTACGGAGAAAAATATATTTTTTCATATATTTTTGTACGATATTGAAGTATGGCATTTGGAAGCTTGTGTTTGAATACCAGGCTTTCTTTATATTGATCAAAATAAAATATTACAATTAAATAAAAAATATTCTTTAATAAAATAGTTACGATTATATATAACTAACCTATATTTCGTATGAAATTGTGTTGATAAGTTAAATTTTTATAGAACTTATGTTCAAACTTTCTATAAGTTGGAGGTAATTCCTCATTTCTTAGATGAGGATTTCGTTAGGATTATAAACGTTTGGTTGACAACTATGTTTTTGTGGGTTTGGTTTATGTCTCCTAACTTTTTCTTTTTCTTTTTTTAAAATTAATTAATATATATTGGTTTGCTTAACAATTATGTAAGAGCGTAGCCAATCTATTTCATATGATTTTTATTTGCTTGTTTTGCATTTGTTTCTGTCTACAAATATTAGATGATGATACATTCACATTGATTTATGAGTCAAATTGAAACCTAGCTACCAATTCAATGTTGTAATAAAATTGGTCCCCTTGCCGCAATAGCTTTAGAATGGACCCTTATCATGAAAGTGTTTTGAACAAATGAATGGCTATTTCTTATTTTCATGTCATAGACATTCATTTTCACCTCTCCTCTCTCTCTCTCTCTCTCT